>MU225798.1:3244367-3304127 GCA_018584345.1 Thuja plicata | reverse complement strand
TGTTGGCACCAAATAAGGATTATTTGGAAAAGACAATTTTTGGAAATTTGCTCACACATGTGTGAGCAAATAATTAGGACTAATTGTTGTAGGAATCAAGAAATTAGCTTAATTAACCTTAGTTAATTAATAAATAGGTCTATTGGTGAGAGTGATGTGAGGTAGGGTAGGATCTAGGTTCAAATTAGCTTAATCTAAATTTAATATTTAGATTAATTGTGATTTAGTAGAATTAAGTCATGTGGAGGAATAAATAAATTATAAATTTATTTAAAAGGGAATTAATGAGGGGTAATGTATTAAATAAGATTTAATACATCAAAAGGGGTAGTATTTAAATTAAATTTAAATACTAAGGAAAGTGAATCATATTTAATTAAATAGATAGGAGAATATAACAAATATAATTAATTAAAATTAACTATAATGTTATGGGAATATTAATTAAATTAATATAAGGATGATTTTGGACCTCTACAAGCATTAGATGTATGGGCTTTTCTCTTGAAACTATACTTTGTTTGGTGTGAGTGTTCCTAAGACTTGTTTGCACACTTTACTAAGACCTTTATCTTCTTCAAGGATCCTAATCTCCTCTAGGTCCTTATTAGGCTTATATGATTAACTAATTCCTAATCCAACTCTCCTCTAAGAGTCTCACTCTTTGTGCTTCACCTTTGAAAGACTAACACCATGTAGTTTCTTACCTTCTCCTCTCTTACACTTAGAAGGATCTAAGTGCCAAATCCACACTAGCATCCATGAATCATTTAAGGGGTGTTAAGCATGTTGGAAAACATACATATGTTCTCATTTTACTCCATTTTGATGGATCTATTAACCCTTTTTAGTCAAGATCAAGTTTGAGACCCTAAGAAGCCTAATTAGGCCTAATTCCTTGTAGCCTTTTACAGAGACCTTTTCCTATTTCTTTCAAAACTTTCCCAAAGAACTTGAAAAAATAATCCCACATTCAGATACCCTTTATTATTTACAAGAGATTTTGAAAATTTTATTCTCCTAAGTCCTCCGTACATAGGGTTCCTAATATCTAGGACCAATAGGGCTAATAGGCCTAATTTCTAGGACTTCACTGTATCACAGTTTGAATCTCACTCAAAACTTAGTCTAATGGATTGCTATGAATTGAATCCTCATGATATGTTACAATATGACTATACCCTACCTAGAAATTCACTTTTCTCGTACATTACTTCTCTACCCTGCAAGAATTCTTCAATTCTTCTATTCTAAACCTCTAACTGGGCACTGTCAGCTCGCCTAGGGCTTAGTGGTAAAAATAGTAAATTGACTCCACAAGACTCCTACCTCTACATATGTATATACTAATGACTCCCCTATCATATCCAACCACCCTTAGGAACATCCCATGGTTAGTTTTCATGGGGGAGCCATGAACTGACTGACTAGTCAGGACAGGACCAGTGAGACTACTAAAACAAAAACAATTTATACAAGACTTTAAACAACCTCAAATAAAATTTCTCACTGAATGAAAGATGCTTAAAAAATTCCTATGAAAAAAAAAATCACTAACTTAAAGCATTCAATCCATCTAATGGTACTGTCACACTGAAATGCACAGAGTCCTTCACAAAATCAGAGGTGCAGAGCTATATTCAAAAAGCAATATTTCTTACAATCATCACTACTCATGAGATTCAAGCCTCTTCATACATTAGATGCCATCTTCCATGTCTTTTGGGACTATTGGTCGATATCCCACTCCTATCTTCTAGGGGAATCCAAAGTAACCAAATGTTGCAGGAAACATTTGCAATTATTGCAAATGTTGTCATGACAACATTGTAACAACTTTTGGCATCTTTGCCATTATGCCAACTTCCTAAGTTTTAGGGCCTCTATCCTCTATATTTTGAGGAACCAACTTCATTAATGGCCTCCAATAATCTCTATGACAACAATTATGTGTTTAGGACACATTCAAAGCTCAAATCCATCACTAAGCTTCTAAGCCTAAGAAAATTAAAAAGCTACTAACAATGACTATTTTGGTGACCTTTGTCCTAATGACTAACTCACCTAGTCCACAATGCAATGAACTTCTAAGGTCCAAATTAAACAAACTCTATTGACCTGTCCAATGTCAAGTATAAGCCAAAACATCACAACTATGGAGGTTAGCCTAGGTGTGCTTCTCCACCATTGTCATCTTACCCTTTTGAGAATTTTTACACATGATATGCTTAGTCTTTGACATGCTTGGTAAGGTTCTTACTTTCCTTTTATTTCTTATCTTAATCATGTTGTCAAAATTCACATGACATAATCTCTTATGCCACAACAATATGTCTTCATTTCTAGCCATTAAACAAGTGGTGTTAATGTCATCAAGATAGAAAAGGTTACTTTTTGTCTATTCACCAGTTCCAATCAACCTTCCTAATTCATTAAAGATCTTTTTCTTCTTATTCTCAAATGCTACTTAGTGACCTATGTTATTCAGCTCTGAAACACTCAATAGATTATAATTAAGTCCTTTTACCCAGTATGAATTTTCATATTTGATCAGGTTATTCAACATTATAGTTCCTTTACCTTCAACTGGACAAGGTGTGTCATTTCCCATTCTTACTGATCCCCCATTATAGTACTCAAAATTTTCATACTTTAGTTTATCACTGGTCATGTGGTGAGTGCATCCACTATCTATAATCCAAAAATCATTCTTTCTAACCTTAGATATGAGTGTAGTTTCCACATACCTTTCTTCTTCATCTGAATCATCCTTCATGGCTACAAATACCATCTCAATGTCTTCATCTGATTCAATGTCAGTGTCTCCCTCTCTATTCTCAGCTAGGTAACAAGCTTTCTTCCCTTTGTCCTTGTAGTCTTGGGTATCCCTTCTATCAGATTGTCAGTTGCTTGGGTAACCTCTATCATCACCTCTATCAAACTTATTTTCATATGTTCCATTATTACTTTTGTCATCTTTTCTTTTGTTAGGACATATTGCAGTAAAGTGTCCAATCTCTTTACAATTAAAACATACAAGTGGTAATTTACCTTTGTATCTACCTTTTCCTCTCTGCAATCTTCTAGCCATTAGTGCTTAAATCTCATCAAGATCTTGGTCATCACTATCACTTTCACTATCATTTCTTATAGTGTGTTTATGACTTGATTTACTTTTTTTAAAGAATATTTGAATGCGGGCTCAATAGATGGTAAGGAACTATTATCAAAGTTATTCATCTCAAATGAAATTAGTTTACCAATTAGACTATCTAGAGTAACATTATTGTTTGCAAATGCTCTCATTTATTGTATAACAGATACTCTGATAGAATATATAGCAAGTAAGGTCCTTATGATTTTAGTTACTATTGTCTCTTCTTCAAGTACACCTCCAACTCCTCGGATAGCATTTACTACTTCTTTGATTTTGTAGCTATACTGAGTGATATTTTTTCCTTCTTTCATTCTTAGGTCATCAAATTTACCTCTTAGGATTTCTCTCTTAGCTCTTAGTACATTAGCATCTCCTCCATGTACCAGCCTCAATTTGTCCCACATTTTCTTTGCAGGGGTGTAGGTTTTGACATCTTCAAACTCATCATCGAAGAGTAAGAAAGCAAGCTCTATCATCATGAAATTATGCTCATGCTTTTCTCTCAATTTTTCAAGTGTGTGAGGTTCTGTAGGCAACACAAATTCAGTATCTAAGTATTGAACAAAATCATTTCTAATACATGATAGGTGGAGTCTTATTCTGCTTTGCCATGATGCAAAGTTGTCTTTGTTCAACTTGGGCACATCTCATTTTCTCATCTTGTCTTTGTTCAACTTGGGCACATCTCATTAGTTATGTGTAATGAAAAACACCAAAGTAATGACTCATAAACACAATGACACATGGTTTTTTAACGTGGAAACTATATTAAGGGAAAAACCACTTGGGACTGGTAAACAAAATTTTTCACTCATTTGAAGTGAGCTCAGTGAAGAGACAACCTTGTTAAAGGTTACAAACACACTGTTAGGTGTGACCTTGTTAGAGGATTTAAATAGAATAGTTTTTCACTTGATATCAGGCATCTCTATGCTACATTTTATGACCAAACCCAGTGTAGTTTATCAATTGGTATTTGGCATTTCTATGCCATCTTCATGACTAGACCTTTTGATACTCCTTAGGATGTATCTCAATATATAAAGGATTGTTAATTCCTGCTCGGTTAAGATACTTTCTGAGCCAATGGTTAAATTGAAACAGTAAATGATCTATTCACATATACAACTATACTTTGCAGATTTTCAGATCTATTGTAAGCTCATAATACCTTTTTGATCAATTTATCTTTTCAATACCTTTGATCCACTTCTTTCTACTTGGTGATGCTATTATTCTCTATTGCTCAGTGTCCGTAGAATTAGCTATGTTCTTCAGCTTGATTGATCAAGTCGGATTGAAGACTTCTTTCGTCATCAGTTTCTCTTCAACATCTTCTTTCTCTATTCACTCCCCTAATTTGTAATGAATTATCTTTTCTGTTTATAGACATGACATCATCTTTCTCTATTCACTCCCCTAATTTATATTGAATTAGCTTGTCTCTTTATAGACATGATTTCACCATTTCTTAGTTTTTGACTTTCTCATTCTTGGCGTGATCAACAATATTATCCAATCTTGCTTTAAATCTTTACTTCAGTTTTATCCAATAGATTTCTCTTTGACAACTAGAATAAAATAGCTTTAAATCTTTCACTTATCTCTAGTTTTAACTTGTTGATAAAAACAATATTAACAACTAGTTAACTCCTTCTGAACTTTAGATCCTTTTGGTGTTTTAACTCTTTGTTAGCTTTGGTCAACACTTCAGTTTTCCTTGGGCATCTCCGTCGGGGTCGTTTGTCCATTGGGCATTATTTGTGAAGTTCTTCTCATTGGTAATGCTTGTGATTCTTCTCTTCAGTAATGCTTGCTTTGGTTTCATGCTCAGGCATCATTGTGACTTTTCTCTTGGGGTTCTTTATCTGTCGGGGTGCACTGCCCATTTGTTTTTGTAGTCACTTAGTGAATACTAATCTTTTATGCATTACTGAAGGCATAACCTTTATCTTTCTAGTTCTCTTGAATTCTTTGACACTTTGAATATAACCAATCAGATTATATCAAGCTGACATCAATGACAATACAATACATTAACTAATTTAATGTCTTGCATTAAATTTCTGCAGCACGGTGACCATCAACTTAACATCTTCACATATTTAATTAGTTATAGTTCATTAAGGATGAATCTTAAGGATGAGAGCCTTGGTCATGCAGCTCACTCTAAAGATTTTGATATCCCTTCCACACATTATATCCCTACATTAAAATGTAAGAACCATCCTTCTCCATCCTCCAAATCTATTCTTGGTCCCTATATCCCAAAGCTAAAACCGTCAAACCTTCCATCTATATTGGGTCCTTATATCCCTCGATCCAACATACCTATAGCTACTATTTTTTCATCCACTTACCCTATCCTCTATCAAGATCAACAAAGACATGCATCATTGACCCCTTGTTATCAACCAATCCATATGAACCAGTCATATCAGCCCCATTCATCGACAATTCCCAAGTCTTTTGGAATTAATTTAGATGTGGGACAAAGAAATGAAAAATTCAAGAATCCAATTTCATATGAAGATCACTATGTCCCATCTAATCGACATGTGAATACAAATAAAAATGAAATATTAAGGAGACCGCAAAGGTCCATTGAGAAAATAATAAAATCAAAGAAAATATGGGTTCCTAAATCCAACATCGAATAATTGCGTTCTCAGTCTAAGTAAAGAATAATATCAAAGAAAATATGGGTTCCTAAATCCATGATGGAAGAATTGCATTCTAAATCATCCAAAAGAAAAGGAAAATAAAAAGCTATGTGGATTCCCAAGTATATTCTAAAGGACTTGGATACAAGAAGAAAATCAAATGCTATGTGGATTACCAAGTCTCTTCTAAAGGACTTGGATACAAAAAGAAAATCAAAAGTTATGTAAATTCCCAAGTCTCTCTTAAAAGGTTTGAACAAAAAGGAAAAGTCAGAGTTAGCATCCAAGTTTCCAAAGTCTTCCACTTCATCTCCATCTAAAGATCTTCCATCTTCTAACTCTATTTTGGGTCGTCATGTCCCAAAATCCATTACCTTGACTAATTCACACTCTTCTCCATACATCTTGGGTCCTTGTGTACCAAGATCCATATCAACTCATACATCAAAACCTCAATCTATTCCATCTACTTTTCCTCCATTTATCCACTACCCTTCAAGGGGTGTGTCAATGTTGATCTTACCACAATATCCTATCCAATATCCTACACTTACTTCTTACCCATCCATCCCATATCCTTCCATTCCTCTTATCCAATCTATCACATAAATCCTTGGCTACCATATTCATTATCCTCCATATCTTTCTTCTCTACCATCACCCTATTAGCATCTTTAAGCATACTTTCAGTGGTCTTGGCCCAACTTAGCATATCCTTCAAAGGAGCACTATCCAAAGAGAACGAAGCTTAAGTTCCTCCATAAAATCAAAAGTACAAAAAAAAAGAAAAGAAAAATTGCCTTGGTGAATACCTTGTAAACAAGCACCTTGGTAGAAAAAGTAAAAATAAATCAATCCATCCTATGGTGAAAACCAGTTCTTGTGGCACCTTGGATAAGTACCATGATGAAAACCTTGAAAATAGGTGTCATGCGTAATTCCTCCTACTTGCAGTTGTCACTTGGGGGCAAGTTGCTTCCATGTCTTCTTATCTATCATAGCTTACATCCATCTATCCCATGAGCATTTGTGTTCCTTCTAGTGATCTTGACAAGGTCAAGCCTATCTATGAACACTATGCCTCTTGATATCCATTAGCTTTTCTATCAACTTATTCAATTTCTCTCATCCATGGTACCCTATCATGATCGTGCTTATCCCAAGCCTACCCTTCCTATCTCTGAGCATTCTTTCCATAATCCAAACCATTCACTTCTACCTTCATCATCCATTATATTGATTGTGTTATCATAGATATATCCTATCCAAAATTGACCGCTTGGTCTTGTTCAAAATTGAAAAACAAGTTCTAAGAAATCTTGACATGTCCACTCTTTTGGACCACATTTTTTTCATGACATCAGGTCATTATCCTAAATGCTATCCAACACTGCTCCACGAGCCTACATTGCTATATTATTTTTTCCCTAGCTTGGCTAATCTTGAGGAGACTATCCTTGAGGGTCGCATTTGAAGGCATTATATTTTTCCATTAGTATACTTAAAGAAAAACATGATCTGCACCATTGGTTTACACTACACCGACAGATATGGCACAACACTACCCGATGCCAAGGTTACCTGACAAACACTGTTAAGTGTTATCTGATGAAAAAAAGGTAAAGGAAACCCGATGAGTAACAATAGTGCAACTTGACGGAACAAGAAAAGAAAGGAACCCAATAGACAAAGGGAACCAATGAATGGTTCAACAAAGGAATGATGATAGACTTCAAGTTTAACCTGATGACCAAGAACCGACAGTCAGTTACATCCCACAAAAAGTGGATCTAAATTTCCACGTCAGATAAATCACTCAATTTTTATTTATAGCTTCTTGATTTGATTTTAAATACATTATGTGTAGAGGAAGAAATTTATTTATTATTGTTTTAATTATTTTTACTATTTTAAAACATGCAAACTAAAGATCAAGGTCAAGTTGTAAACCTTGGATCTAAGAGTTTACATTGAAAAGTGTGATTCCAAGATAGGTCAAATACTTGTATAAATAGGTGCTCAATCTACTGTAAAAATATTTGTTGAATGAAGGTAGTAGCCACAAAGATTATCTAAAAGATTAGACAAAGAATTCATGCAGAAGGACAGAAAAAAAATCAAATCAGTTTAAAGAACAAGAACACAAGCTACCGACAAGAAAATAAAAGGTATTCATCAGTCACTTAAGATGATATTATAATTGTAAAGAACTTTAATGGATCTATAATCAGAAATTGTAGATTGCATACAGTCAGGTCAACATTTGTACTCATTCTAACAAGTTTAGTACACTAATGAAATCCTTTCAAGAAAGGTGGGCTTAACCATCCTATTGTAAATCTCATAACTGAGTGTACACTTAAATCAATGTTGCTAAATCTATTAATGGAGTAGATCTTAACAGGTCTCCACCTTAATACTCCTAACAAGATAGATCATCATAAGTGATCAAATTGTAAGCCTTAACTAGCTCCCTTCCATTCTATAGATAGTGAAGTTTTGTGGGTGCCATCCCCACCATATTTTTTGCTTCCTAACAGGAGTTTTCTGTGATATCATATCTTGTGTTATGTGTTTATCATCTTCATGAATTTTACTATGAATGTTGCAAACTCTTAAAGATTATGAATGAACAATACATACATAAGAAAGAACAACAATAATGGTAAGTAATACAATAATGAATGATTACTAATGATGAAGTGTGAAATTTGTTAAAAGTTTTAAAGGTAATTATTCACCCCTCCCCTCTCAGTACTACTTCCATTAATTCCAATTGGTATCAGAAATAAGTCTCTTCTTAGAAAGCTTAAAGGCTTAAGAGAAAATATCATACAATGGAGAAGTACAAACTTGATAAGAATATTGAGAACAAAAAGCTTGAGATACATATGTTCTATGAATAGTATAAAGAAGCTAGAATCAAGATGAGAGAATTGCTAGATGGGAGCAAAGGTATGGCTACCTAGAAAAATGAAAAATATTATCAAGAAGAAGGGATTCCATATTTCTTTGAATCTTCAAGATCAAATGAAAGTAATACATTAGACACATTAGAAGAGAACATAACAAATCTAAAGGAGATCAATCAACATCTGACAGAACAAATAAAGAGCTACAAATTAGTTAAGAGAGCCAGATGGTAAGAATGATTGATGTGATGAGTTCTGCTAGATAAACTAAAACAGAAAGAACACTTTTTATTGATGACAGAAGGAAGATAAAAGAGAAACTACAAGAAAAGGAATTGGAAATTCAAATACATGTTGAGCATCACCATGATCTCACAAATAAGATTATTCTTATGAGTCAAGAAGCAAACAAAATAAATGTGGAACTCATTGAAAGAATATAGATTATTAGTGAACTTAGAGAAGAGAATGAGAAACTAAAACATGAGGTTAGAATTCAACAACAACATAATGAGATTATCAAAAAATTTGAAGAAAGCAATAAAAGAATGGATGACTTCCTTGAAGGACAATGAAGAATCAACAACAACAATGGTATAGGCTTTACCAAAAATGGAGAATCATCAAATCAAGCAACCCCAAAGAATGTATATGAAAATCCAAGACCAAGAAATCTGACATGCAAGCACTTTGGAAATCAAGGGCACACATCAAATGTATGCAGAGGTAAAATGAAAGGTATTCCTAAATCTACATCTACATCTTCATTCATAGGATTCTGTTATAAATGTAACAAGAAAGGACATAAAGCTTATGAATGTACGACTAAGATAGAAAAGCCAAAGAAGAAAACCTACATGGACAAATACTATCCTACATGCAAGATGAATGGGAACACATTTGAAGAATTCTAGATAAGGAAAAGGAAATCATGGAAGCCAAAAGGTAACAAAGTTCCTTATCAACCAAAGAGAATCGATAATCAATATGTATGGGATTACAACACTTGGAAAAATTGTACAACATGTGGTAGATATGGTCACATTGCTGAAAATTGCATGAGAGTATGGACCAAAAGGTCTAGAGGCTGGTCAAACCCCAGAATGGCATGCTTATACTGTCACAAATTTGGTCATCTCAAGAAAGATTGCAAAGACTGATTGACAGAGACAAGAACATATCCCAATGTAAACACCATTGAAGATATCTGGAGGGCAAGAGATAAAATGTGGAGAAAAGCTTCAAGTAGTGATGAAGCTAGACCAAGCAATGCAAATGGTGACATCCCATCCATTGGATCCGGTGACATCACCAACCCCACTAGAGCTTAACAAGTAAGTATGGAACTGCATTACACCAATTCATATTTTTCATCAGTTCTATTATTAAAATTGATAGACAGACAAAATCTACATAATAAAGATGCATATTATGTTACTTGTTCCATTTCTAAGAAAGTAACCCGGACGGTATACTCATACCAAAAATCATCAGTGAACATAGTAAATAAGATGTTCTACACTTACCAAAAATCATCAGTCATCAAACAAAGTGGCTAGGTTGCCAATGTGACTCGACACCAGTCGGTAAGAAAAGAAAACTACAAGTTGTCATGACACAATACCGATATCTATCGGTAAGAGAAAATAGTCATCAACTGCCCAAGCATCATGTCAACACAAATGATAATTTGACAAGTCTTCCTGATGAAACCTGTCTTCATGTCCCAACGAGTTGTTGAGAATTTATTACAAAGACTTAGGTCAAAAATTCTATAAATAGTCGATGGGACAACTTTATTTTTCACCCGCAATTTGAAGAGAAAGCAGAAAGAAGAAGCATCCACTGATCGATTCAACACATAGAAAATAGATATTTCATCACTATTGAAAATTAAATTAAGTACCAAAGGCATTGAAAGATCTCTATCATTGTTTTATCAAGAAATCCCTAATTTCCAGAATACCCTAAAAACTTGAAATACAATGGCAACCACCTCAAGAACCACTGAGATCAAGAATGATAAGAGGAATGTGGTGAAGCTAATCAAGAATAGTACATGTGTGGAGCCTAAGTATAAGATCTACCTAGGAATTGCATCAAAACCCGATGAAACTGATGTGTTCTCAAAAATCCCACCTAGGGTTTTTCTCATAGAAGACGTTAGGTCTTATATCCAGTGCAAGATCACCAAGATAGGGGATCTAGAGATAGATAAAGATTATAAAAAGCTTTGTGATGTTGAAGGGAAAATAAAGGAAGAACACAAACACTTGGAAATAAAAGGGTTAACTAATGCCCTACATTTCCCGAGGGAATTCAAAATATAATGGATAAGGTTAGTCTTGAGTAGAATGCATGATAAGAAGCTATGGCTAGACCAACCCAAGCAAATAACCAAGGGTGTTCTTCATGCTATCACTGGTTACCCAATAACTGACAAACCTAGGGCACACAAGTATCCATCAATGAAAGAAGTTGAAAAACTCACCAATGCAGAAGGAGACAACAGAGGTCTCAAAGTAAACACAATCACCAATGAAGAACTCAAATTTGGTGCATGTGTAGTTGGGTATAAAATTTTTCAAGCTAGCAGATTGAAGAACATCTCTGCTACATCAGTAAGCATAGCTTAAAAGATAGTAACTAGAGGAATATAGATGGATCTGAGTGAGATCCTGTTAAAACAACTTGATGAAAATATGCACACAATCAGGTCTGCAAAGACCAACACATGTAATTTTGGATCACTTATCATGTGTATCTTTTTCTATTTTCAAGAATACTTTCCTTCAGTAGGAAAAGTCATATGGGACACTACCAAACCGGTAACACAATAGATTAGTGAAATTATTAAGTCACTAGGGGAAAATTTTGAATCTGTTATGTCTGTATACTTCCTTAAGTTCAAGGAAAACATGATGGAAAGAACTAGGATTCCTGAACAACTAGTTGAACAACATAAAGATGAAATATGTTTCATGGTGGAATCTGACTTCATCCATATCAAACTGGTTGTACCAAGAATATCCTGGTTAGCTCCAATGGATTATGAGATCGACATTGATCAAGCTACAAGTGCAATTGAGGCATTAATTAATAAGCCCATTGATAACAAGAAACCAAGGTTTGGAACATATGAAGAGGCCAAATCAAAGATATAACAACACCTAGAAATCAAAAAGAATGTAAACAAAAAGGAAAAAATGGTTAAGAATCTCAAGAAGATTCTATCAGTAACATATGAGGAACAAGAAAAATTAGATTCAACTGATGAATAGGGCACCATCGGTGAGGAACAAGAAGAAAAGAAATCAGATTCTAAAAAGATTGAATCTGATACACCTCCACCTCCTGCAAAGAAGCAGAGGACAAGGAGTCAAACTGCTGCAACTGATACAACACCCCTTAAGAAACATCAAATAAGGACCTACATAAGGAAGCAGCTAGCTAAGAGAACAAGGCAACAAGCTTTCAAAACAACACCTCCAAAGAAGAGGAAAAGTTTGGTTAGGACAAAGGATGACATAGACGACACTAAAGATGATGAGCGTGATGTAGAAAAGAAGAACTTCAAAAATCAAACAGTTGATGAAGCTGCTAAATCCATTTCTACACATGGTACAATGACTAATAAGAAAATCATACAATGGGATACATTGAACCCAAAAGACAAGAATAAGATACAAGAGGTAGTTATAAAGTCAATGATCAAGAACAAATATGCACCTACAAAATTTGTCAATCAAATACCTAATGAGGTAGGTAAAAGGGTATACCAACAATGGTCATATGCACTACAAATAAAGAGAGAAGCAAGGGAGAGAGTACTTATAAGACTGATGCCTCCCGAATCCAAAGTTGAAGAAATCAAAGAAATACTATAGAATCACTCAAGTAAATTTGTAGCCAAAATAAGGGCATACAAAGTACTAGAGAACAATTTTATAGAACTAGACTCAATGACAAAAGATAAATGGAGACAACTCATGGATCTACCAATAGATTCAACAAGTGGTGAGACTCAATTAATTCTCACCAACACACCTCACAAAGAGGAGGAGAAAAAAAAAGTCTTAAGCACATTTCTATAGACAATACTAAAAGTGACAATGATCCTATAAATGTAGACACAGTCATGGATGATATCATCCAAGATATCACTAACTATGACTCTGACAAAGATCCAAATAAAAAGGATGAAGTAATATACATTACAATTAAGGATCAAGAATAACAACAAAGACTAAAGACATTAGATTGTACAATAATTAATGCTGCTGATGAGACAATACATGACACTTCAGTCTTGGACTCAAAAGAACCAGACCTTGCAAAATAGACACACAAAGATGAGGATGTCACTACTGACAAGGCTCTAACCGACAAGAAGGACACCACTATTGACAAAGCCCAAGCTAAAACTCAAAGTAACATGCCTATCTTAATGAAGGAAATGAACATACTAGAGGGAAATGATGGATCTACTGAAAAGGAAACAAGCACACCCAAGGACAAGGGTGATGGAGAAGCTAAAGAAACCACAGCTACAACAAAAGATACAACTGTAGAGAAAGCTGCAACCAATGATTAGAAAAATGAATCTACTGATCAAAAGGAAGAAGAAACACAAAATGTAGAGGAGAAAAAGTAGAAAGATATAAGTGTAGAAGAAAAGAAGGATGAGCTAGAGAATAAATCAGAAGCACATTCTGTAGAAACACCCAAAGTTAATGAAGAGACATCATCACATAACCGACAGGTGCCACCTGAGCATAAGACACAAGAAGCATCTTCTAAAAATCCTTCACCAAGTAATTTAGAGAGAACAAATGAACTAGCTATGGTAGCTCATACATCTTCTTCCCCACAAATCTCAAAGAAGAAGAAAGGAAAGAATAAGAATCTAGTAACTCTGGATGAAATTATTGAGAGTCCAGTTCATGATCCAAGGACATTAGATCCAAATGCATTGACAAAGTATGCCAAGCTCTGTGAAAGATAAGCTATTCAAGACAAAATGAAGAGAGAAGAAAAAGAGGCCAAGGTACTAGAAGTAGCAAGAGGAATACTTCAATAGATTGTACCTGATATAGATATTGATCAAAAAGCTCCAATGATTGATCAACTGGTCATACTCATAGATCCAATAACATCTTAGAATATTGATGGTGAGAAAGTTATGGAAGAGAGACTTGAACAAAAGTATGAGTTCAAGCTAGCCAAGAAGATAAGCCAAGAAGTGGCACTGAAAAAGGTCAAGTTATCTGAATTGGTAAGTATAATTGATCCAATCATATTAGGAGCTATTAGCTTAATACATAAATTGTGTACTCTAGATAAACTCACTCAGGAGTATACAAACTAGATAGAAAAAATTGATGTTGATCTTAAGTCAAGTGCACAAAGTCTCATCAATAATGAAGAAGCAATTAGATTGTACAATGAGAAAATCAAACAAGCTTGGAAACAGAGACAAGACACACAATTTGTAGAGATGAAGTACAAAGATGAGGTAAATGAGCTCCAAGCTAAGATTTTACCGACACTTACACTCCTACAACAACATGTGATAGAGGCAAATACACTAATTGCCACCCCAAAAATGTCTGTCCTAGACAACATTTATGATATGCACGTAAGGATAGAGCTACAACACATGACACTAGAACATCTAAAAGAAAAATTGGAGAAAATGCTTGAATATATCAAGACAAACCATTCTAATATTTTTGACACATTGTAAGTTGCACATTTTTGTCACAATTTTGGCATATTATAAGTTGTACATTTTTGTTATAAGTATCAAAGGAATGGGGAATTCAATATGTTCACTCACCTCAGTTAAAAGGAGGAAGTCATATGTCTAGTTAAAGAAAGGGGAAACAATATGTACATACATAGAATGAATAGTATACATGTACATATACATATACTATACCAATGCATATAGTTAGGGGGAGTCATATGATGACAAGGATATAAACATGGTGTGTATATATATACTAAAACACTTTAGTATTATGCACATATATGGTTTTGATACTAATGTCAAAGGGGGAGATTAAAGGAATTATATTTTTCCATTAGTATACTTAAAGAAAAACATGATCTACACCATTGATTTACACTACACTGATAGATAGGGCACAACACTACCTGACACCAAGGTTACCCGACAAACACTATTAAGTGTTATCTGATGACAAAAAGCTAAAGGAAACTCGATGAGTAACAATAGTGTAACCTGACAGAACAAGAAAAGAAAGGAACCCGACAGACAAAGGGAACCGACAAACAGTTCAATAAAGGAACACTGATAGACTTCAAGTTCAACCCAATGACCAAGAACTGACAGTCGATTACATCCCGCAAAAAGTGGATCTGACTTTCCACGTTAGATAAATCACTCAATTTGTATTTATAGCTTCTTGATTTGATTTTAAATCCATTATGTGCAAAGGAAGCAATGCATTTATTATTGTTTTAATTAATTTTACTATTTTAAAACATGCAAACTAAAGATCAAGGTCAAGTTGTAAACCTTGGATCTAAGAGTTAACATTGAAAATCATGATTCCAAGATAGGTTAGATACCTGCATAAATAGGTGCTCAATCTATTGTAAAAAGAGTTGTTGAATGAAGGTAGTAGCCACGGAGAGAATCTAAAAGATTAGATAGAGAATTCATGCAGAAGGATAGAAACTAAATCAAATCAGTTTAAATAAAAAGAATACAGGCTACCGACGAGTAGAGAAAAGGTATTCATCAATCACTTAAGGTGATATTATAATTGTAAAGAAATTTAACGGATCTTTAATCAGAAATTTTAGAATGCATATAGTCAAGTCAACATTTGTACTCATTCTAACAAGTGTAGTACACTAATGAAATCCTTTTAAGAAAGGTGAGATTAACCGTCCTATTGTAAATCTCATAACTGAGTACACACTTAAATCAATGTTGGTAAAGATCTTAACATGTCTCCACCTTAATACTCTTAACAGGGTAGATCATCTAAAGTGATCAAATTATAATCCTTAACCGGCTCCCTTCCATTCTGCAGATAGTGAAGTTTTGTGGGTGCCATCCCCACCGTAGTTTTTACTTCCTAACAGGAGTTTTCTGTGATATTATATCTTGTGTTATGTGTTTATCATCTTCATGAATTTTTATATAAATTTTGCAAACTATTAAAGATTATGAATAAACAATACATACATAAGAAAGAACAACAGTAATGGTAAGTAATACATTAATGAATGATTACTAATGATTAAGTGTGAAAGTTGTTAAAAATTTTAAAGGTACTGATTCACCCCTCCCATCTCAGTACTACTTCCATTAATTCCAATAGCATTTACCCTCTTCATCCATAATTGTCTATTCACCTCATCCATCAGCTTTCTAATCCATCTATAATGACCTCTACCTTGCTAGACATTGGGGGCAAACCAATGTGATCTTGCTCGAGACAAGAGTAATCTCTAAAAAATCTAAAAATTGGAAAAAGATCTGAAAAAATGATCATCTTGGTGAAAACCTAGCAATAGGTGCCTTGATGCATCAATCAAAAAAAGAGAAAAAAAAATACAAAATACAAAAAAAAATTGAAAAAAGGATAGTGACATAGGCATGCTTACCAGGTTTTCAATGATCACATCATCAAGCAAGACCCCATTACTTGGGGCATCTCAGCTTCATCACATCACATCAAGTTGATATTATCATAAATCAAAAGCAACCCAATCAATTGTCTTATACAGTAATGGATACACTCAAAACTAGACAGATTGGTCTTAGATGAGTCATTCATTTTTGAAACCTGGCACATTGATAAAATTGGTTTCATCACTTCAAATCAAGTCAATTTATAGTAAATAGCATCTCTACCAAGTAGGTGAAAACCATTAGTGCTCCATCTATCAATACTGAGTCTTGGCATCAATCCTTTGCTTCAGTTTGTACTTATCTTTCAGTCAGTTTCGTGACACTTTGGTTCTTCTAAGAACCCTCCTGGCTTGAAACCGATCCAAAGTCATAGTGTGGGGGAAATTGAATCAAGTTTTTCCCCATAGTATGAGTCAAGTCAGTCCTTGCAATCAGAGTTTGTTACCATAGGGAATGGGTCCCCAAATTTGATTGTATCTTTGGATTACACTAGAGTCAGTAATCTTATCATTTCTGAATAACAACTCACTACTGACGCAAATCGGTGTTTCTCAACTTCCTAATCAAAAGTTCTTCTTAATACTATCTTTGGATGTAATTTTGTTTCTTAACACACATTGGATACCGCAAAAATAAACAACAGATCGATAGAAATCAAACACATCTCACTCACTAGTACGATGGTAACACCTCCTACATATACACATCCAAAAACTTTAAAACTAGCTGAAGTATGCTAAACTTCTATTTGTATGTTGTCTATTCTCATTGATTTTTGTTAATCTTTTCTTTGTCTACTGCTTGTTGGTGTGGTCCCAATGATCTAGCATCATCAAATAAACTAGGTGTATGGGATAAGAGCTCCTACATTAAGGCAGGAAATCCTCACATCCCTCGATCTTGTTTATTTGTAAACCAAGGTGAGGTCAAAACTATCTCCTTGACTATTATTTCTCTGCTTTTTTACGCTAGATCCCACTCATGGTTATCTTGGCTTTGAATGCCTCAATATTGGTGTACTCTTGCATCATCAATTAGAAACAATGTTTAGGTCATCTTGGTTTTTTTTCCCTAATGCTTATGTTAGTTTCTCATATCTTATCCGATGAGAGTCATATTCATATTCTTATGGTCGCAGTGGCACCAGTAAGGATTGTATCAACTCCATGTTCCAAAAATGCTTGATGATGAAAATTTTCAACGCTAAAATTTTAGTGACTACACCTTAAGTTGCATTCATGTTAGTTTTTCATCTATATCTGCATCCACTTGGTGTGAAATCTACATAATATTGATATCTATCTACAATGTGAAGGATATGAGGTTCTTATCGATCAATCTTCCTTTCTTCAAGTGGTCAGTTGTGCGTGAACATGACACCCCTTGCTAATTTGACTATCTTGATTCCAGTTTTTAGGATCAAAATCAAAATCTAAAATTGACCGCTTACATAGCCAATGGAAATCTTTCCTTCTTTTCTTCTAATCAATCCATGTATCATACTTTTGGTCAATCTTGGTCACCAAGACTTCCCATCAAGTACAGATTCTTTCCTAACCACTTGGGACCAATTTCTAATCAGATTAGCTTCTTCCTGCATCATGTTATCATTTGACTTGCTTCACATCACTAGGGAACCTATCCATATTTCTATTTCACTCCCAAGGGGTTAAGATCATGAAATCAACATTCTAGTGATCACATCCTTAATAAAAACCCCATTGCTTGGGGAATATTAGCTTCATGACACCAAATAAGGTTGAGATCATCTTAAACCAAAGGCTATCTAATCAACGGTCTTATATAGTGGTGAATACACTCAAAAATAGACAAGATCATTCTTATATGGGATATTCATTATTGAAACCAGATACATTGATCAAATTAGCTTCATCGCTTCAAATCAAGTCAATTTTCTTGCTAATCAAATCTCTTAAGGGTAATCAGTTTCATTGCTTCAAATCAAACTAGTTATTTGTTCAAACCAATCAAAAGGTCTAAGAGTTCTTGATAGATATCTAATTTCATCACTTCAAATCAAATTTAGTATTCTATTTATATGTTTTGATCAATCTTCTCTCAATCAAGCCCAAAGTTGGTCTTCTTCTTCAAAAAAATGGTTTCATCACTTCAAATCATATTGTTCTGGGTCTTCTCGCTAACAAGTCTTTGAGTCAATGCGTTGATCGCACATCAATTCAAAGAGGGGAAAATGTAATCACCTAAAAATGGTCATCTAAACCCTAGACCCCCAATCTTCACAATTAATCAAGAAACCCTAATCTTGATTATTCTAAGTCCTAAATCAAACATGCAATTCTTTAATCTATCAAATTCAAGGTAATCTGACCTGAACCCTAGGTCCTAATCAATTTTCATACTTGATTATTTAATTAATTTATGAAATGCAATACATTGGAAAATAAACCTTTTGTTAATTATTTAATTGATATTTCTGATATATTAATTAAATAAAATTGCTAAATTGTCAATTAAATAAAAAAGGAATTAAATTAATTAATAAAAACAAAAATATGCATTCAAAATCATTTAAATTATTAAAAATGGATATGACATCATCAAATCCAGTTAACTGATTATCAAAATGGAAACAATCCAGTTCCACTCAGTTACCTAATTATCCACTATTTATCATTTTGGAAACATTTCAGTTAACTGAAAACTAATTTTAGAAGTTTCCAAAATAATTGATCAGTTAGTTCAGTCAACTGACTCTTTCGACCAATCACATTGCTTGCACATGGATTGTGCTTCTTCAATCGAATCTGTGTCACTCTAATCTTTTGATCTCGACTGTCAATTTGAGAGAGATTTGTATAAAAGAGAAACTCATTTCCTTCAGAAAGGATCCTAACTTTTGCATTATTGTTATTATACTACATTTTACTCTCAAGCATATTCTAGCTTTCTTGCATTTTAGCTTTCGTTATCTTAGCTTAGTTTAATTTTTTTAATCATGCAAATCTTAATTTTAGAGCATATTTGAATTTGGTGCTTTAAAATGAAATTTTTACATTTCAATTTGGTGCTTCTAAAATAAATCTAATTAGATTGGATTAACCACAAACCGCATCTGCATATCATTTTAGATCAATCATATAGCTTTAAATCCTTCATTTAGGATATTGGTGTAGTCATTGAGTTTGCGATGACCTGAGAGAAAACTCATACTCCTACCTACTAGAAGAAAATAGATCGATTTAGGTTAGTGTAGTTTACTGCATTTCAATTTCATGTTTTCTGACCCGCTAACCATACAATGATCTATTGAAGTGTGTGAGTTTTTTGTGCAGCTTCCAGCTACCCATTTTCACACATAGAGTTTAAATGATACTAATAGGGAAAGACTTGTTACTGCACTAGTGATATTTGTGACCCACTGTGGTAATCCCCACAACATTTTTTCCCTCTAACAAGTGTTTCCATGATAAAATATTGGTGTTATTGTGTTGGTTTCATGGATGTATGTTTTGATATGCTTTTATCTTGTATTTAGCTTTGCATGTTCGTTATGTTAGGAGTCGATGAAAGTTTTTTGTAGATCTTTGGTTGCACCAATTCATCCCCCCTCTCAGTGGTTTATAATACTAACAATTGGTATTAAATCCAAGTTCCCTTGAAGAATACTAACATCTTGTGAAGGATCCTTAAGGATAATATGGAGAATTTAAGATATCAAAGGAAACTTGAAGAAGCATAAGAGTTAATTGACTATTTGAAGGAGAAACTCAAGCAATCAAGAGCTAAGAGGTGTGATATTTTTCAACAATTATCTAAGAGACAAGATCTCATTTATCATCTATTTTAAGAAAGTGAATCTGAGGAATCTGAGGCTTCCCTATAAGATTTAACCCTGCCGAATAAGCAAATGCATGGAGACAAGAAAAATCTAAAGAGAGAGTTAGAATCCTTGTCAATAAGAATGGGTGAAGAAATGGAAGCACAGACATTTGTAGACAAAGCCCTAAAATCCAAAGATAAAGCCCTAAAATCTAAAGTGGATGAGATTTTCAAATTTGAACAAGAAGTTGGTACATTAAATAAAAATATACATGAGACAAATGAATAATATCAAGAATCCCTAAGGCAGAATGAAAATATGAGGAAAGAAAAATGAGAAACTAAAAGGTGATGAAGGCTACTAATGATTTAATCAAGAAATTAAATGAGATTTCTACAAAGTTGGATGAACAACTCAAGAATTAGAGAATGGATAGAGAGAAGCATGATCTTGGCTACTCAAGTTATGAAGTTGGAGAATCCTCTAGAACCAAGAATGACATGCAAGATAAGAAAACCTCACCAAAGATAACCCCAAGGAAATATGGTAAGAGATCTTATAAACCAATTTGTTTCAATTGTCATAAGGTTGGACAAATTGCTAATGTATTCAAGGTGAATGTTAGATCTAGCATTCCAAGTCTTAGATATAATTCTAGACCAAGTACTTTTTACGTTTAGTGTTACAATTGCAACAAGTATGGACATATAGACAATTAGTGCAGGACAAGGATGAACAATCAATGGTCACAAGTCAACCAATCAAGTCATTATCAGAATGAGAATCGGTGGAATGTTACATGTTCAAATCATCACAAATATGGACACACAGTGATCAACTATAGATTGAGGACAAATAGAGGCAATGCAAGACCTTGGAGATCAAAAGGTATGTCATGTTTTCATTGTCACAAGATAGGACACATTGTAAGGTTTTGTAGAGAAAGGAACAATAAGGTGAGTCAAATGGTTAATCAATCATAAAAGAAAAAGGGAAAGAAGATCATGAATGTTGAAGAGACCATAAATCAAATGAATAATATTTGGACAAAGAAGAGTGAAGACAAACCATTAGAAGAGACCACATATTCATCAGGTGTGGAGAATGCTTCATCTAACTAAGTCTCATTGACTTAGGGGTAGAAAATAGTGTTGAATCTATTAAAGACCCCCTATATGCATGTGTAGTAAGTTTTATTCACATATATTTAGATGCATATGGTTTTTTTGATTTATGGTATGAAGTTTTGTTTGACCACATGAAGAATTGGTTGACCACTAACAAGATTTTAGAAGATATATGATATTTTGTTAGCATTCAGTGATGCAATTAATGTTGTAGAGAAAAGTGAGATAAAAGGTGATTTTTAGGTCTTATTGTGTACCTACGCATTCAAAGATAATACACAAAGCACCATAAGTCTAAATTGAGAAGATTAATAGTGATTATGATGACCATAATAGGATTTTAAGAAGGATTGTGTGAAGGAAATAACAAGGGTTTGAAGTCTCTTCAAGTAGTGATTGGAAAGGTATTTATTTGATCTTCTAAGCTTGATTTTTTGTTTGAAAGATGGATACATTGGTCATTAAGAAGAAGATAATAAAATAAGTTGAATATTTTACCTTGAAGAAAGGCTTCATACCAGAAGCTATTAACAAAGGTAGAGACAAACATGTTGTAGAAAAAGTTGGATCATCAGAAGTAGTAGCTATAGCAACATATGAAGATGTAGAAGTCATCTCTTCTATAACTAGTCATGCCCAACCAGTAGGAAAACAAGAAGTGCCATAGTTTTAGTGAAGAAGGAGAAATTTATTCCTCCTATGAAGGCACCTGTTAAAGGGAAGAAAAATCCTACAAGATCAAAAACTACAAAGGTGAAAGAGACCACTAGAAAGAGAAAGAAATATATGGCTCAAAGATTTGAAAGGATTGAAGAAGAAGTAGAAGAAGAAGGAACTGAATTTGATGAAGAACAGGAAAAGATGAAGGCAAGTGGTAAAAATTCAAAGGTAGTTGGTATTCCTACCACTAAATCTGTCAAGCGTAATTTTGGAAAATTTATTTATGTTCGCAATATTGTTGAAAGAGTCAAGAAGTGGGGTATACTAGTTGGTGTAAGGAAATTTTATGACAAGGTCAATGAAGAGGACCAGAGAAAGATTGAAAATGAAATTATATTCAGTATGCACAACTAAGAAAAGAACTTATTAAATTTCATGGACAAATCCCTATATCTTTGTATAAAAATATTGAAAGTAGGTGGCATAAAGTTTTAAATGAAGAAAAGGAAACACTTGAATATAAACTAGTCCAATTACAACTGGAGATTTATAAAGAGGAAATAAAGTAGACACTTAAGAAAGTTAGACCTCAATCCAAGAATAATTTGAGAACTATAAGGTTACTGATTGGTGATTCTCAATTAGTACAAGAGCAATGAGTATTCTGAAGAAATTCTTAGGTCTTGAGGAAGAAAAGGAGGATGATTAAGAAAATTTTGAAAAGGAAAAAAAGACAAGATGATAATGAACCATAGATTACAAAAACCGATGATGGATTAATGGTGGATGGTGTGAAGATCACACTTGATAATGTTTATTTGGATGAACCCAAGGACACTATAGACACCATAGGTGATATTCATATAATGGATATTCCTGATGAACAGGTGGATAAAGGAACAAATCAAGTTATGGCTGATCATTCCAAAGGCAATGTTCCTACCAGTAACAAACAACAAGAACCACCAAAAGAGGCAACCAGTGAAGCATAAGACAAGAAGAAGAAAGAGAAGGAACATACTAAGGATGTGTAGAAGGAATTAGATCAAGAAAATAAGGAACCACAAAAGGAGAAGACAAAATATAGAGGAAAGGAAAAGGTAATATCTTCTAAGTCTATTGTTCAGAAATTTTTGGATAAAATGGATGAGGATGACATACTAGTCATTCAAGGACCAATAGCTCTGAATACAATGAGCCCAATAGTGTTGATGAATGTTTCTATGGATATTAATTCTAAGGCCAAAAGATATCAAAAGAGGAAGGAGGCACATATTATACAGACTACAAGAGACATATTGTCAGATCTTGTGCCAAAGGAAACTTGTGATGAGAAGGACACACCTCGATTGGTCATAGTTGCAAGTGAATGAATACAATGTCTAGAGGATGAAGAAACAATAAAGGTAGATAAAGATTATGAAAGGAAGAAATTAGAGAAGTTAGTCTAGCAGATTGTATTTCAAAGAGGAACATTAACCATTGAGATTAACAAGGTAAAAAAAGAAATGATAGAAGGCGGTAATATTATTACCTCTATTTCTAATTTCTCAAAAAATTTGAAGGATATTGAGAAGAAAAGAGTTGAAGCTCAACAAAAGCTTCAAAAGTTAGTAGGAAATTTTAATCCAGTGAATCATTCTATTATAAATTTTGGAGCATTAGTGAGCATTTTTAATCATAAGCTCAAAAATTATCAAAATAAGGAGGAAAGGTTCTCAATTTTGTTAGAGCTACAAAGTTTATTGATTCCAAAGTTGGAAGTTTTGTAGAAAGGAGTTAAAGATGTAGCAGTAATATCAACTCTATCTGATATGAGTATGGTGGATGCATTGGAGGAGCTAGCCTATTTGTTAACTTGTCAGATAGTGATCACTGAGCATCTCAAGAAGATATGGGAGACTGACCTACAGGTCTTAAAGGCCATTTTTGGTTATGTATTTAGTAGATTGTAATAGGTATATGCTACTATATGAATAACATTTTTTTCTAATTATGTATTTTAATACCTTTGTCATTGTTATCAAAGGGGGATAAGATACCATAGGGGGATTAATTCTATAGTCTAGCTTTGTACTTGTTTTTTTTGGTTTAGTTAGACACTTAGAAAATTTTTCTAAGTGTTTCCATCAATGCCAAAGGGGGATATTGTTGGCATATGATGAAGATGATCATATCCTATATCATGTTGTGAATATTGTAGTATTTTCATTGTTGGAAAAAATTCTATTTCACAGGTCAAATAAGATATACTGGTGATGAAGGTGTCTACACAAGGATTTTTCTAAGTATCCAGTGTACTAGTGATTACATAGTATGTGTGTGTGATTTTGATGTGTGGTGATAATTTGAAGGATTCATATGATTGTGATCTTATAGAAAGTATCTATAGAGTCATATCTACCTACATATATTATCATGTAAGATGATTCAATGCACATATTATATTTGGAGGAAACACTAGTGATATTTGCAAGAACCATCAACCGGTCAAGTCAAGGTGATAAAATCAAGGTAGCGATCAATTACGTGTCAAAGTTTGTTAAATTTTTTGAATTGTATTGTTGAGGGCCGATAGTAAGGAGTTTAATTTTTTATGTCGGCGAAATCTCTTATGGATTTTTTTTAGGATTTGGAGGTTGACTGAGGTAACACATTTTAGGATTGTTCCACTGACCTAAAATGTATATAAGAGATGAAATTAAAGGAAATTTTTTGATGTTGATTGAAGTTTTTGATGCAATGATTAGAGTGGTTGAAGTTGATGATTGTATGAACAAATTTTTTTTTGAGAAGAGATGAAGTAGATCTGTCAAGTGGAGTGTGCTACTTTTAGATTAGTTTATTTGATTTCATTCTCAAGGCAAGTCCTAACAGGCTTGTGATCAAAATCCTCAAACAAGGTTACTCCTAACAGGGTATGCAGGATCCTAACAGGTCTGAAGATGAAATCCTTTAGCAGGGTGACTCTTAAAAGGAGTTCTAAATCCTTTAATAGGGTAGTTCCTAAAATGACTTTTGTAATAGCTTCTACCTGAGCTAAAGATACTCTTAACTGGGTATGCCCTTAACAGGGAGGTTGTAATGCTCCTAACAGGGAAAGACTTATTAGTGCACCAGTAAGATTTGTGGGTGGTAATTCCCACCATGGTTTAGTCCTCTAAAAAGGGTTTCTATGATAAAATATTAGTGTTATTGTGTTTCTTTCTGTGAGGTCTCACCCCGACCCATCATAACTTTACTGCTTGATCACACTTTGACACTTTATGTTTTGATACATTGATACACTTTTGATTATCCTAACAGAGACTCGTGATATTATGTTATGATGATGATTATATTGTGTGGATTATATTTTGATATGGATTAGACCTAGAACAGGTGATTGATTTTGATTATATATGTTTAGACAAGTGAATTAATAAGGAGATCGGATCATGATTAGATTTGAGTATTTCATGATTGTTATGTCATGGTGATTAAGGAATTTTTATGTTTTAAACATTTATGTATGAAAATTTCAATTAGGGACTTAATTCTGCTTATTGATTAATGTTGCTAATTATGAATTGAAAATGTATATTACATGTGATTTTATCATCTTGGACTACTGATGCTCGAAGTTTAGTGAAAGGAAAGGGAACCATGTAATTATTCAGACAATTAGGGCTAAACACATTTGAATTAAGTAAGCCAAGGTTTAATACAATAAGGGTTTGAAACCTCATTGTAATGTGATCTTTGTTGTAAATGTAATCTAAATGTGTGTTAATAGATTAAAATTCATGTTGTTGTTTGGACATGTCATTGTGAATGTGATGTGTATTTTGTTTGGTGTCACTTGACACTTGTGTTGTCCATATGGATGGTGACATGTCAAATTAGGGCTTGGGCAAGAATCACCAAACCTTATAGGATATTATTTTAATCCCACTTTCATAAAGACGTCTTGTAGGGATCACATCAAGTTGGAACTTAGATTTGAACATTAGGGGTACCTTGGAGGGGTTAAAAGTGACCATAGAGTGTATTTTTGACCAAAAGTAGTTAACCCTAAGGGGTACCTTGGGTTAGGGCTAGTTTTTACCTATGGGAGAAACCTAGGTCACCATTATGACTCTCCAAAATACCTACTTTTAAAAAGTGGCAAAAATGGAGATGGCCACATGTACCTAACTTGTCCCACACTCCTTACTAAACTCACAATTAAGAGGGGAGACAAAAGGCTAGATGTCATGTCTCATTATTGTTAGGTCTTGAGTACACTTTTGGGAGTCTTTTTAGAGAATTTGGGGAGACTTAGTGGGTGTTCACCCACTCTCTAATTTTAGGGACAATTAGGGTTTGGATAGAGGAAGGATAAGGATTTGGGATCTTCTCATGTTTCATTTTTCCATAACACATTTTGAAGGTTGGTCTCCTTTGCCATGAAGTGCTTGTTTGTTGCAAGTAGATTTGGATGTTATTATTTTATGAATATGAAATCTTGTATGGTGTTCATGTATGTAATCTTGTATAGTGTTGTTGTATGTAGATTTTGTTGTCATGTGTTGGGTTGGGAATGCATTTAGATTTTTGTATCAATTCTTGTTCTTTTAGATTGGGAGTGTTGTTCATGGGAGTTAAGGCATTACTCACCTTTTGGGAAGGGAAGAAGTGGCTTTGGGTGAAGGGGTTAGTTGGGCTCTCCATTGTAGTGAGAGTCTATTCTGTTGGAGAAGAGGGATAATTTCATGGAGTATGGGCTCCATGAAGCCATGTTGTAAATATTATTTTTAGTATAGAAATGACCAAATGTGTATATGGAAGGAATGCCAATGTAACCTTGGAGAGGCATGGAAAAACTCTTGTTGAGAAATTTGGAAATTGCAATGGCATTCTCCTCCCTGGAAAAGCCCACCTTCACCCTACTTCAATGGGTTTGGAAAACTCATTTGTGAAACCTTGGTTGGGAGTTTATTGTGTTTTGTGCATATAAGATGTTTGTGATAATTTGAATGTGAAATATTGTTTAGCTTTGATTCTTCAAGCTCAGGGGTGGCCTCCTTGAGGCCTTGGTTGGGAGTTGAGCTTCCCATGGTTTCCCTCATGAAATTTGTAGGTTTTTGAAGTCATTATGATGGTGAAAGAAGCTTGAAATAAATTCCTATTTGGGGGTAGTTGTGTGTAAGCAGCTTCAATATTGCATAGTCACTCATTTGTATTGAAATTCATTCTTTGTTGATTGTTGTAATGTTCATTTTAGAATATTTTCAAGCTAGATGTGAAGAGATCTCATTCTCTATGTAATTATTCATTAAAGGAAGAAATGTTGCATACCATCCATGTATTGTATAGATTTACCATTTTGAAGATGTGTAATTATAGTTTGTAAGATTACCATAATATAAATGATGGACTCTTTAGTTCATGCATATTGTAATCTATTGCTTAGAAAAAAAAAGTTAACCATTCATGTTAGAGGGATACCCAATATTGAAAGAGAAAGACAATATAATAGTTTCATATCATAAAATCTTGAGGATTTGTGAATCTTGAAATCATCATTTTCCCTTTGAAAGTCTCTATTTCATCTCCATAGATTCAACTCTCTACATTAAAAATCTCCATTTCAATCTCAACTCTTGAGAAGAAGAAATAATCTTGATAACAATAACAAATCAAACTAGTTAGTATGAAAATGAAGAAATCAGCTATTGGTATTAGTCCTCTTAGTATATTGCTCAAATAAATCAATCCTAATCCATACTATGATCTATTACAAAAATTGAACCTAGTAAATCAAAATGAAAGAGCTTAAAACAAACAAAGCCCATGACACTTTTCAGATTTAGAGCATTAGTGCTCTCTGAAATTTGTATGGGAAAGGAAATATTCTCCTTACCACAGAGAATATTCCTTTCCCAATGTGCTCTCTCTAATTAAATTTGTATCCTAATCTCACTATCATAACCATGTAATTAATCATAATTCTAAATTAAACTTACCTCACTTTTACCCTTTTCCATGGGCCCCACCTTTACATCTTTATCTCTTGCTTGGACATTGGACTGTGTAAAGTCTAAAAAGTAAACTATATTGTTTAAGGGCTGCACTAGTTGGTTTGTGTGCCACCTCCCTTGCTGTCCACATCCTTCTAAGTTCTGACATGTCCTTTGCCCAAGTCAACCCTCTTTCCCCCTGCCATGTGAATTCTCTTTGGGAAGGATGGAGATATGTTGGTGGGCCCTAGAAAACTCATCATCCTCCCTACCTTTTAGCCTGTGCCACCTTTTATGTCTTGTCATTGCCATGCGAAATTCCTTGCAAAATAATGTGGGTAGATTAGGTGGTGGGCCCCAAAACAGCCCTTTAGACCTGCACTCTCCCCTTAGGTATTCGAACCCTTTGTTGATTTGACCCTTGGGATGGGAAAGGTAGTTAGTAGATAGTTTAAGCTAGTTAATTAGGTCTATTTCTTTATTTATTTTTTTTAATTCTTAATTGGATAGCATTTTATATATATATAAATTGATTCAATGTTATACCTTTAGTTAGTAGATTAATAACTTTTGGTTATGAAAGATGAATGGATTTATTAACATGATCTAATTTTATTGGTATTGGAACAATATATTAAAATAATAATTAATCATTTTAAATCGATCCTTAACATTAGTTGTTTAGGTTATTTTAAAATTGTGAGATTTGTGAATTAATTTAATAAGGATTTAGGCCTAAGGTTTTGATTAGCCTATTAGAGAAATGGATTTACTCAATTTATTCAAATGTATAGTTAATGTTAATTTAAATTTTACCATCATGGAAAAAGGATTATGTTACTCTTGTGTTCAAGGGGTTAGGGGTTACGTTAGATTTCAATTAGAAGTTAATTTAAATTTTGTATTAGAGGATAATTTAATTGTGTTATTAAAAGTTAATTTAAAGTTGTTTTTTTAGGAGATTGATGAATTAGGAGTGCATATATTTTCATAAAAGGGGAATAATTTTATTAGAAATAATATTGGTAGGTTAGGAAATCAGATTTGATTTCAGCTATTAGATTTTAGTCAATAGTTGTTTGGTATAGTGAATTTGTTATTCAATTTTAAGCATGTCAATTGATAAATATTTCATGTATGTTTGTTTAAAAAGGGAGTAGAATATTAATTTGACTAGGTTTTGAGCTAGTAGTTAATGTTGAAAGAAAAATGGTAGTAGATTTGAATGGATTCAGTTGTAATCTAGGTTAAGAGTTAAGTAAGCATTAGGTCAACCTAATTCAACATATGTTCATAACAACTAACTATCATCATGATACTAAACATAGTTAAACATGGAATCAGAGTTAGACCAACCAGAGTTAAGCATTCATATAATCCGTGGAACAAGTTGATGCTCCAATTTTGCACCTGTTTGTGGTATGACCCTTATTCAATCTGCGTACTTATGTGTTTTAAAAAAAAAAAAATTGTGTGTGTGTTTTGCCCTAGTTTTGGGCATGACATTTTGGTATTAGAGCCATTATTTCGATGATAGGAACCTAACCCATTACGTTTCAACTCAATCAAAACTTAAATTATTGTGTAGGATGCCTACGGTCACTAAAGCTAATCGATGAGGTAGAGGTCATAGAGCTCCCCGTGCGGGTGCAAGACAGGAGGATCCACCACCTCCACTACCACCACCTCCACCACCTAAAACCCTAACCAAGATATTATGGATGTTCTCCAAAATATGATTGGGGTGATTTAGCAGAGACTACCACCCATAGTTCAGCAGCAAATTCTTGAAGGGGAAGCACATATTTTAGAGAATGATAGAACAGTTAGCAGAGAGAGGAGTAGGAGTCCTCCACCCAAGTATAGTGAGGGTCAAGGTGATCAAGAGGGTGAGTCAGTTCATCAAGTTGTATTACCATGTGAGCATGAGATACGTGCCAAGGAGAGATCCCCTAGAGATGTAGGAGATGAGATCTAAGAGTTATTACGACTCCAGCCACCCTTGTTTTTTGGATCCACTGATGGGTCAATAGCAGAGGCCTGGTTACAAAGTTTACAATAATGTTTTGGATTGTGCCCTTATGGGAGTAATCTAAAGGCATGACTTGCAGTCCTTCTCCTACAGGAGAAGGATTCTACTTGGTGGGAGAAGGAGGTGTCCATAGGTGGAGTGAGTATTGACACACTCAGTTGGGAGACTTTTGTGGCCTGTTTCTATGAGGGATATCTCTTTGAGCATTTCAGATAGAGATAGATAGAGGAGTCCCATGATCTCCAGCAGAGAGGCCTCATAGTGAATCAGTATGAGAGTCTGTCTCTTGAGATCCTTCCATATGTTGATTACATGAAGGAAAAGAAACTACGTATTCACCATTTTATTAAGGGACTTAATATGTCTCTTCAGAGCACAGTACGCCTAGCATTCCCTACCACATTCAGAGGGGCAGTTGAGACAACACTTGTAGCTGAGGATATCCGTACTAGACAAGAGTCTCAGAATCAGTCCTAGCACTGAAACCCCTCTTCCCAGTAGTCAGGGCAGTAGAGACCCCCTTGGAAAGAGAAACAAAATCACTCAACAGGATCCTTTAAGGTTCAACAGTCTTAGTAGCAGATATCCCAATAGGATTTTAGACAGAGGCATTCACAAGATTATCAGAGCTCTAAGCCCAAATAGTGGCAGTCTTAGGGCCCTAGATAGGATCATAGGACATAGACCCCTCAGAGACAATCAGCTAGGACTCAATAGTCCTCTAGGGGTGGACACAATGGTTCTAGTAGGACCAAAGAGTCACAAGAGCCTAGGACACAGTGAGTGCAGATTCAGACTTGAGGGCCATATTACACTTGTGGTGGTATGGGTCATTTAGTGAGAGAGTGCCCATAAGGATAGTCAACCAGTGGTCAAAGAGGAGCTACCTTAGAGCCTACAGTTGGAGATATGGGTATATCTCATAGATTTTTTGTAACGATTGATAACCGCTAGGCCAAGCACCAGGCCACGGTCATAGAGGCCGCAGGTATGATTCAGGGTATCATAGTTTCTATCTTGTTTGATTCAGGAGCCATAGACTCCTTTATATCTCCCTATGTAGTGGAGCATTGTGAGCTGGTGGTAGTTAGGAAGGATGTCAGTTGGGAGGTTGAGTTAGCTTCAGGAGCTAGAGTTTCTATTAGTTCCTTAGTTTATAGTTGTCAGATTCAGATTGGAGAATTTATCACGATGACTGATCTCTGCATTACCCCTCTAGGTTCTTATGATGTAGTTCTTGGCATGGATTGGCTATGTGCCCACAGTTTCAAGGTGGATTTTCATCAGAAGAGGGTTGAGTGTGTTGATGATCATGGCACTTCTAAGGTGATATTTGGGGTACAAAGACCTGTATCCCTTTGCATAATTTTTTCTATGCAACTTAGGTGGTGTGTGCGAAAGGGATGTCATTTATTTGCCATCACCATTAGTGATAGAGAGGAGGATTTAGAAGGGGAACCTTCACTCAAGGATTATCCTATCCTTCAGGAGTTTGCAGATGTATTTCCTACTGAGCTACCTGGTATGCCTCCACCTAGGGTAGTTGATTTTCACATAGATCTTGTACCCAGAGCTGAGCCAGTATCTAGAGCACCTTACATGATGACCACACATGAGCTCAATGAGCTCAAGATTTAATTAGAAGAGATCTTGGAGAAAGGGCATGTCTAACCTAGTGTATCACCTTGGGGTGCACCTATGATTTTTGTGAAGAAGGATGGATCACTTAGATTGTGCATTAATTATTGAAAGTTGAATAAAGTAACAATTAAGAACTGATACCCACTTTCCAAGATTGATGATTTGTTTGATCAGTTATAGGGTGCTTCAGTGTTCTCGAAGATAGATTTAAAGTCAGGGTACCATCAGTTATAGATTGTGGAAAGTGATATCCACAAGAATACTTTTTGCATGAGGTATGGTCACTATGAGTTCATAATAGTGCCATTTGGCCTCACGAATGCTCCAATTATGTTCATGAGCCTCATGAACGGAGTATTTCGTAAATTTTTGGATAAATTTTTGGTAGTTTTCCTTGATGATATTCTGATATATTCTTGCAATGAGGAGGAGCGTGAGGAGCATCTGAGATAGGTTCAGCAACATTTAAGAGAGAATCAGTTATATGGAAGCTTGTCAAAGTGTGCCTTCTTTAGACTTGAGGTGAATTATCTTGGTCACGTTATATCTGGCGATGGGATCTCTGTAGATACATCAAAGATTAGAGCTATTATGGATTGGCCAGCACCCACCAGTGTCACTGAGGTCAGAATTTTTATGGGCTTAGTAGGATATTACAGATGCTTTGTGGTAGGATTTTCTAGAGTAGCTCACCCCATCACCTCCCTTCAGAGAAAGGGGAAGAAGTATGAATGGACAGAGAAGTGTGAGAGAGCTTTCTAGGAGCTCAAGAGAGCCCTCACTAGTGCACCGATTTTAGTAGTGCCAGATCCTTCGATAAATTTTGTTGTATGTACTGATACTTCATTGGATGGTTTAGGAGCAGTCCTTATGCAAGAGGGTCATACTATAGCTTTCAAGTCTAGGAATCTAAAGACTCATGATCTTAATTATCCTACTCATGACCTAGAACTCACAGCGGTGGTTCATGTCTTAGTGAGATGGTGACACTTCCTTCTAGGTCACCGATTTGAGCTTCATTCAGATCACTAGAGCCTACAGTATATCTTTACATAGCCCAATATTAATGCTAGGCAGAGGAGATGGATGGAGTTTTTGTGTGACTATGAATTTGATGTTCATTACATCAAGGGGAAGGAGAATGTAGTTGCAGATGCCTTGAGTAGGAGGCAACATGAGCTCTCATCTATGACTTCTAGTACAGATTTGAGGGATCACATTTTGCATTATTTTCTAGAGGATGGATTATATGTGGAGGTTTGTCAGTTTATCCATTCTTAGAGACCCCTTGAGGGGAGATTTGCAGAGTATTATTTGGAGTCTGATGGACTTCTATGTCATAGGGGACACATCTATGTACCTTCTACGGGTGACTTGTAGGAGTTTATTGTGCTTGAGGCTCACAGAGCACCTTATATAGCTCATCTAGGAGTTAAGAAGTTGCGTTTCAATCTGAGATAGTTGTATCATTGGTCGGGCATGAGATTACAGATTGCCAACATAGTTGCTAGATGTCTAGAGTGCCAGAGAGTGAAGGCAGAGCACAGTCATCCAGGTGGGCTCCTGCAGCCACAAGAGATTGCCGAGTGGAAGTGGGATACTATATCTATGGACTTCATTGTTGGTCTCCCTATGTCTTCTCTCCACCATGATGCTATCTTGGTGACAGTTGACACGTTGACCAAGGTTTCCCACTTCTCACCCATGCGTAATACATTCATAGCACAAGATGTAGCTCAGGTCTTTTTGCGGGATATTGTCAGAATTCATGGCATTCCCTATAAGATCATCTCTGATAGAGACTCCTTTTTCACATCATCCTTTTGGAGAGAATTAAAGGCAGTGTTGGGCACTAGTCTCAAATTTAGTATAGCATATCACCCTCAGAGAGAAGGCCAAACTGAGAGGGTTAACCAAGTATTGGAGAACATGTTGTGCATGTATGTGATGGACCATCAGGTCAAGTGGGAGGAATACCTACATTTGGTCGAGTTTGCCTATAATAATGGGCATCATTCTTCTATAGGTATGCCACCATATCAGGCCTTGTATGGTAGACCATGCAAGACACCACTGAGTTGGGACAGGATCGAGGATAGAGTATCTATTGGACCTCAGTTGGTCAAGGATATGGAGCAGCAGGTTGTCTTGATTAGACAATGGCTTAGAGAGGTTCAAGAATGACAGAAGAAGTATGCATATGTGAAGAGGGTTGATCATGAGTATATGGTTGGAGATAGGGTCTTCTTGAGAGTGCGCCCGCATAAGATTCTAATCTATTTTGGAAAAGGCTCTAAGTTAGTGCCTTGCTTTGTTGGACCTTTAAAGATATTAGAGAGGATAGGACTAGTTTCCTACCGTCTAACCTTTCCACCCAACCTGTCACACATCCATGATGTGTTTCATGTATCTGTGCTATGGAAATATATTTATGATGAGTCTCATGTTATAGATTGGGATGCCTTGTATGTGGAGTCAGACGGACAACTATCACTATAGCCCATTTGTATTATAGCCCGATGGACACTTGCACTCTAAGGCCAAGAGCTAGACAAGGTTAGGGTCCAGTGGGATTGTTATGATGAGGTCACAGCTTCATGGGAGGATGCAATGTAGATGAGATTAGTACCCATATCTTTTTGATGAACTCTAGGAGGAAGTTCATGCCTAGTGGGGGAGGATGTGAGGCCTCACCCTGACCCATCATAGCTTTACTATTCGATCACACTTTGACACTTTATGTTTTGATGCATTGATGCACTTTTGATTATCCTGATAGAGACTCGTGATATTATGTTATGACGATGATTATATTATGTGGATTACATTTTGATATGGATTAGACCTAGAATAGGTGGTTGATTTTGATTATATATTTTTAGACAAGTGAATTAATGAGGAGATTGGATCATGATTAGACTTGACTATTTCATGGATGTTATGTCATGCTAATTAAGAAATTTTTATGTTTTAAACATTTATGTATGAAAATTTCAATTAGGGACTTAATTCTTCTTATTGATTAATGTTGCTAATTATGAATTAAAAATTTATATTACACGTGATTTTATCATCTTGGACTACTGATGCTCAAAATTTTGTATGCAGAAAAGGGAACCATGGAATTATTTAGAAAATCAAAGCTAAACTCATGTGAATTGAGTAAGTCAAGGTTTAATCAAATAAGGGGTTGAAACCTCATTGTAACGTGATCTTTGTTGTAAACGTAATTTAAATGTGTGTTAATAGATTAAAATTCATGTTGTTGTTTGGACATGTCATTGTGAATATAATGTGTATTTTTTTTGGTGTCACTTGACACTTGTGTTGTCCATGTGGATGGTGACATGTCAAATTAGGGCTTGGCCAAGAATCACCAAACCTTATAGGATATTATTTTAATCCCACTTGCATATAGATGTCTTGTAGGGATCACATAAAATTGGAACTCAGATTTGAACTTTAGGGGTACCTTGGAGGGGTTAAAAGTGACCCTAGAGTGTATTTTTGCCCAAAATTAGTTAACCCTAAGGGGGTACCATGGGTTAGGACTAGTTTTTACCTATGGGAGAAACCTAGGTCACCATTATGACTCTCCAAAATGCCTACTTTTATAAAGTGGCGAAAATGGAGATGGCCACATGCACCTAACTTGTCCCATACTCCTTACTAAACTCACAATTAAGAGGGAAGACAAAAGGCTAGATGTCATGTCTCATTATTTCTAGGCCTTGAGTACACTTTTGGGGGTCTTTTTAGAGGATTTGGGGAGACTTAGTGGGTGTTCACCCACTCTCTAATTTTAGAGACAATTAGGGTTTGGATAGAGGAAGGGTAAGGATTTGGGCTCTTCTCAAGTTTCATTTTGCCATAACACATTTGGAAGGTTGGTCTCCTTTTCCATGAAGTGCTTGTCTGTTGTAATTAGATTTAGATGTTATTGTTTTATGAATATGAAATCTTGTATAGTGTTCATGTATGTAATCTTGTATAGTATTGTTGTATGTAGATTTTGTTGTCATGTGTTGGGTTGGGAATGCATTTGGATTTTTTTATCTATTCTTATTCTTTTAGATTGGGAGTGTTGTTCATGGGAGTTAAGGCATTACTCACCCTTTGGTAAGGGAAGAAGTGGCCTTAGGTGAAGGGGTTAGTTGGGCTCTCTATTGTAGTGAGATTCTCTTCTCTTGGAGAAGAGAGATGATTTCATGGAGTATGGGCTCCATAAAGTCATGTTGTAAATATTATTTCTGGTATAGAAATGACCAAATGTATATATGGAAGGAATGTCAATGTAGCCTTGGAGAGGCATGGAAAAACTCTTGTTGAGAAATTTGGAAATTGCAATGGCATTCTCCTCCTTGGAAAAGCCCACCTTAACCCTACTTCAATGGGTTTGGAAAACTCATTTGTGAAACCTTGGTTGGGAGTTTACTGTGTTTTGTGTATATAAGATGTTTGTGGGAATTTGGATGTGAAATCTTGTTTAGCCTTGGTTTTCCAAGCTCGGGGGTGGCCTCCTAGAGACCTTGGTTGGGAGGTGAGCTTCCCATGGTTTTCCTCATAAAATTTGTAGGTTTTTGAAGTCATGATGATGGTGAAAGAAGCTTGAAAGAAATCCCTATTTGAGGGTAGTTGTGTGTAAGAAACTTCAGTATTGCATAGTCACTCATTTGTATTGAAATTCATTATTTGTTGATTGTTGTAATGTTCATTTTGGAAGATTTTCAAGCTAGATGTGAAGAGATCTCATTCTCTATGTAATAATTCATTAAAGGAAGAAATTTTGCATACCATCCATGTATTGTATAGATTTAACATCTTGAATATGTGTAATTATAGTTTGTAAGATTACCATAATGTAAATGATGGATTTTTTAGTTCATGCAAATTATAATCTATTACTTAGATAAAAACAAGTTAACCATTCATGTTAGAGGGATACCCAATATTGAAAGAGAAAGACAATACAATAGTTTCATATCATAAAAATCTTGACTATTTGTGAATCTTGAAATCTCCATTTTCCCTTTGAAAGTCTCCATTTCATCTCCATAGATTCAACTCTCTAGATTAAAAATCTCCATTTCAATCTCAACTCTTGAGAAGAATAAATAACCTTGATAACAATAACAAATCAAACTAGTTAGTATGACAATGAAGAAATCAACTAATGCTATTAGTCCTCTTAGTATATTGGTCAAATAAATCAATCCTAATGCATACTATGATCTATTACAAAAATTGAACCAAGTAAATCAAAATGGAAGAGCTTAAAACAAACAAAGCCCATGACACTTTTCAGATTTAGAGCAAAAATGCTCTCCAAAATTTGTATGGAAAAGAAAATATTCTCCTTACCACAAATAATATTCCTTTCCCAATGAGCTCTCTCTCTAATTAAATTCATATCCTAATCTCACTATCATAGCCATGTAATTGATAATAATTCTAAATTAAACTTACCTTGCTTTTACCCTTTTTCATGGGCCCCACCTTTACCTCTTTATCTCTTGCTTGGACATTAGACTGTGTAAAGTCTGAAAAGTAAATTATATTGTTTAAGGGATGCACTACTTGGTTCATGCGCCACCTCCCTTATTGTCCACATCCTTCTAAGTTCTAACATGTCCTTTGCCATGCGAAATTCCTTGCATAGGAATGGGGGTAGATTAGGTGGTGGGCCCTAAAATAGTCCTTTAGACCTGCACTCTCCCCTTAGGTATTCGAACCCTTTGCTGAATTGACCCTTGGGATGGGATAGGTACTTAGTAGATAGTTTAAGTTAGTTAATTAGGTCAATTTCTTTATTATTATTATTTTTTAATTCTTAATTGGGTAGCATTTTATACATATATAAATTGATTCAATGTTATAGGTTTAGTTAGTAGATTAATAACTTTCGGTTATGAAAGATGAATGGATTTATTAACATAATCTAATTTTATTGGTATTGGAACAACATATTAAAATAATAATTAATCATTTTAAATGGATTCTTAACATTAGTTGTTTAAGTTATTTTAAAATTGTGAGATTTGTGAATTAATTTAATAAGGATTTTGGCCTAAGGTTTTGATTAGCCTATTAGAGAAATGGATTTAATCAATTTATTCAAATGTATAGTTAATGTTAATTTAAATTTTTATCATCATGGAAAAAGGATTATGTTATTCTTGTGTTCAAGGGATTAGGGGTTACGTTAGATTTCAATTAGAAGTTAATTTAAATTTTGTATTAGAGGATAATTTAATTATGTTATTAAAGGTTAATTTAAAGATGTTTTGTTAGGAGATTGATGAATTAGGATTGCATGTGTTTTCATAAAAGGGGAATAATTTTATTAGAAATAATATTGGTAGGTTAGGAAATCAGGTTTGATTTCAGCTATTAGACTTTAGTCAATAGTTGTTTGGTATAATCAAATTGTTATTCAATTTTAAGCATGTTAATTGATAAATGTTTCATGTATGTTTGTTTAAAAAGGGAGTAGAATATTAATTTGACTAGGTTTTGAGCTAGTAGTTAATGTTGAAAGAAAAATAGAACTAGATTTGAATGGATTCAGTTGTAATCCAGGTTAAGAGTTAAGTAAGTATTAGGTCAACCTAATTCAACATATGTTCATAACAACTAACTATCATCATGATACTAAACGTAGTTAAACATGGAATCAGAGATAGACCAACTAGAGTTAAGCATTCATATAATCTGTGGAACAAGTTGATGCTCCAATTTTACACCTGTTTGTGGCATGACCCTTATTCAATCTATGTAGTTATATGTTTTAAAAAAAAAAAAATTGTGTGTGTGTTTTGCCCTAGTTTTAGGCATGACACTTTCATGGATGTATGTTTTGATATTCTTTTACATTTCATTTAGCTTTGTATGTTGGTTACTTTGAAAGTTGATGAAAAGTTTTTGTAGATCTATGGTTACATGAATGCACTCCCTCTAATATATACGCATACAAATACACATACACATACACATACACGTACACATACACATACACATACACATACACATGCACATTGTAGACACCCAAAAATAGACATACTTGTGACGTTACATTATAAACACTAATTTTCATCTATTAATTAATTATTTTTTAAATCATTAATTAATCATCTATTTCATTATATATTCATTCCCCAACATCTAGTCAAATCCCCAAAATTAATTAAATAATTAATTTTATTTAATTAACTAACCATAATTGATTAATCTTCATTAATTAATTAAATTCAATTTCCTAAAGTTTAAATTCCAATATTTAAACTTACTAATTAATTCTTCTAATTAAATTAATTTAATTTGATTCAACAATTAAATTTTTTGTCTAAACAGAATTCAATTCTCTCACATGTTCAATACTTTAATTTAAAAAAATGAATTAAATATTCAATTAAAACCTTTCTTTGTGTTAAAAAAGATAACTCTTAATCAAATTCCTCATTACATGGGTTTCTCCACCCACCTCTTCAGTTCAAAAAGGTAACTTATAATTATCTCTTCAGTTGACCAAACTCTATCTCCTCTCTCCCAATTGAAGAGGTGGAGTTTACTGATGGCTTCTCCAATTCCCTTTGATCTCAACCATCTGTATCATTCTCATTTTCTATATTAAAAACCCTTCATAACCATTTGAAGGATCCAGGATTTCAAGCTCACATGTGCCATTACTCTTTCAGATTGGTTCAAGCATCAAGTCATCTTGCGATCAAAACCATTCAATATCATATACTCGACCCTCCCAAGTTGATGGGGAGCTTGAACTTCCAAGAGCTTTCTTTCTCTAAATAAGAACCTTTCTTTGGTCTTCCTAGGGTATTCTTCCTCACCCTATCCAGAGGATAACTCTATGATCCCCTATCTTTTTTATAACTCTCCACCAACTTCAAACTCCCTTCAAGTCCTTCTCCATTCAACTATGCACCCATAGGCTTGTTTTAGCCAATTTCTCTACAATCTGACCTTAGAAATATAAATGGGATTCTTGAAAAATTCCTAGGTCTCCTACAACTAGTTTTGATCCACTTTAATGCATCCCTTTATTAGGTTTCAATCAGGTTCTTAGTTTTCTTGTTTTGAGGCCTTGTAGCCTTTTTGGTTAATTAGGCCTCCTAGAAACTAGTTTTCTTGGATTTCTTCTCAAATCCCCTTAACAATCCTCTAAATCAATTATGGACTCTTTGTAGGACCATCCTAGGCTCTATGATTTTCTAGGTTTTAGACCCTCACCCTATCCGTACACTATACTTTCACTAAACCCCTATTTTTAAGGGTTTTAGGAGCATGTTCACCAGTTTGGTTTCTTTGTCTTCAATGGTTGCTCTAAACAACTCCACCAATCTCCTCATGACATTAAACTATCAAGGACACACCCATCTACATGCTCCTAGTATTTATTGGTTCAATGCAATCCATTTAGCATCTTTCCATGCTACTGTTCTACATAAGCCACTAACTAGAATACCACTACCCTCGCCTAGGGCTTGTTGATAAAAATATCTCTCCTACATCCAAAGACCCAAAAACACATATTTACACTATCTACATTGTTTCCTACTTTATTCCAAGTGGCAATAGGTTTCCAACCACGGGAACTCAAGAGGGACACATATTTGCAAAACTGGCCCTGAACAGACCAGCAAAATAGTTAAACTTCAAGAATTTACAAAATGTGCAAAGAAAGTAATAATCTACAAAAATAACTCAAAAAATAACTTCTAAGTTACAAAACACAATTTTTAAATGCTTTCATTCATGCCATTCAATCCATTAAGTGACTAGATCAAGGCTCTGTTGCAAAGACATAGTCGAAAACTTGCTTGTCAGTTCACAATATGTACAATGCTACTTCCAACTATCAGATTAGAGTTTCTTAAACCTTTTATATTATATTCCCACATGTTTGGACCCTCATGTTAGGATTTGGAAACCATTAAAGACCATTCCTAGGTTTTAGGAAATGTTGTCATGACAACTTTGCAAAGTTGCAAAGTTGTCATGAGCAACTTTTATATCTTTTACTCAAATGAAAAACTACTACTTCCAATGGCTCAATTTGATCCTAAACCACTTCATATGACCTTAAAACATTTAAAAACATCATAATAACAAGTGCCACTCCATTTTTGAGTTCTAGTCAACCTTTGAAGTTTTGGTAGACTTTCTAGGACTTAAACCCCTAGATCCTATTAGATCACATCAAACACTAAACCCTAATCACTCCTACCTCTACACACACATAAAAAAACTTGGGACTTCATATTTAGTCCTTATTACCTTTGGTGGTTGGCCAAACCAACCTACAAGCCAAAATGCTTTAAAGATCTTACAAAGACCCTAAGGTGCTCCTACACCATCCTCCCTCAGCAACAAGAAAATCAAGGTATCTTAGGTGTGTTGAACATCATGCTTATTCCATGCTTCTTGAAGTCTCCTTCTGCTATTTATGTAGCTTCTAACTTAGTTTGGTGTTCCCACTTCACCAAGTGTTTCATGTAGACTTTCTTCCTTGTCTTCTTCTTCACTCTAGAATCTAGAATCCTTTCCACTTGTATCTTAGCTTGAATAGGTACTCTAAGTTCTTCCACATCAGTAGTTACCTCGGTACTACACTCTCCCTCATCTATATCAGGTCCTTTATATGGAATCAAATGGTTCACATTAAAAATGGGAGAAATGGACATATCTTTTGGTACATCTATCTTGTAGGCATTGGGACCATATTTAGCCAAAACCTTACAAGGTCCAATCCTCTTCATCTGTAGCTTTCTTGGTATTCCCTTCTATAGCCTAGCCTTGTTCAAGTATACCATCATGAAGTCTCCTACCTAAAATAGTAGGTCCCTCCTTCCTTCATCTTTCTTAGCCTTCAACTTTTGATTGGCCTGTTAGCCATTTTTCTTGTATCCCTCAGTTCTAATAGAGAATATGCAAACTAGACTTGGGGATCTTCGTCCAACTCACGTGAATCTACTTCTTCCTAAAAACAAAGGGAAAATAAAATACTAATTGATGAGGATTTGATCCTCCTTCTACTTGGAGCTCCACACACTCACGCAGGTGCACCTAAAACATAACCAATCTCTGCATACATAAGCACTCTCTAGCTAAACCCCATTATGAAGATGCGACCATGGATAGTTCTTATACTTGTATAACTGGGAATCCAAGACTCAACCAATCTTATATGAGATCCCACCTACATAAGTATTCTAAGAACTAGGGAAATGGTCAGTGTTACAATAAGGATAAAATCTTTTTTCTCTTCGAGCTCTAAGCTCTAGCAGGCCAACCCATAGATTCACTTCTTCAAAGAATCACCAAAAGAGATTGTATTTGTATATGCTAAGTATGGAACTCTAACTTATCCATACACTTAAACATATTCATTGTTCATCAGTCACACACAAGAATGAATATGGAGTTATTCATCCTGCATTCCTAGATGAGTTGACCTGTTGCCTCCTATCTAGATGGGGTTTTGAGTAGCTCTCAAAATATAAGAATCCAACAACCAAGAGAGGTCTAAGAACAAAGGATTTAATCTAGAAATGTAAACACAAGATTAATCTAAGAATGAAAGATGCAAGATTAATCTAGAAGTAAATATGAGATTAAGCTAGAAAATGAGATTAAACTAAGAAATGAGTGTGCAATATTAATCTAAAAATAAGATTAATCTAAGAATGTTTGAAAGAAAGATAAACTAGAAATGATTTTAATCTATTGCAAATGAAAGCTAAGAATAATGAGAGTTTTGAATGCATAAATGTGAGTTAACAATTCAACAGTGATTCAATATTCTATCAATGCATTCTCCTTTTTTGAATGAGAACAAGAGAGTTCTTTTAAAGGATGAGAGTCCAGTTAGAATGGAAAGTTTCCTTTGAGAGAAATAGAAAACACCTCAAAATACAGTTTAGATTAACAAGTTTCCTTTGAGAGAAATAATGTACTATTGTCTTTTTGAGTAAATGAAGCATTTAACTAATTTGTTGCACTTTTGAATCTCAATCAACTCAAATTTTCCATTTCTGAACTGAAGTAAAGATTTTGGAGAGATTATTTGATTAAATAAATGAAATACAACCTCATAAATGCATTTTCTCAATTATTTGAATAATTAAATTTGATTATTAAAATGAGGATATTTATTTAATAATCAAATATTATTTAATTCCTTTTTATGTATTTTAGCTAAAAGGGTGAATTTAATTTAATTAAAGTCCTAGGACTTTGTAATTAAATTAATTTGATCATAGGGTTTATTTAGCCAATTGTAATTGATATTTTAGGAATTAAACATAGTATGTGATTAATGCAGATTTAGGATTTTTTGCATTTGACACTTAAGTCAAGTACAGTCAGTCAAAACTTAGGATTGCCTATTATAATAGGACTTTGATGATTCAGATGATTGATAAATGTAACAAAATTGGTTAGGGTTGCAAGATGCAAATTTTGGGGTGTTTTAGTATTCTACAACACAAGACATGACATGTATGCTCTTCAACAAAAAGTAAAAGGTGAATGATTTAATGGATTGATGATGAAAACTGCAAGACAAGTAAGGACCAATGTCTTACCTATTGGGAAACAGAGTCAAGTGAATACACTTCCCTAGAAAACTCTCCAACTCCAAACACATAGAAACCAAGTGAAGTGCCTTACAAATCACTCTTCTCAATCCAATACCCGGACATCAAATTCGTATGCAAATCTTAAACCCTCAGATTTTGCCTCTAAGAATTAATCTTTCCTTGAAAGAAACTCAGAAACAAGCTCACAACTACATTGTAACCATTGCATTAAAATGCCTTCTAAATTAACACACAAGAATTGAAACAATACATACAAAGACATCAACAAATATTGCATAGGGATTCCATTATTCTTTATTAAAAAATCATCTAATTTTGTACATATAAAAGACAAAGTAACTCAAAAAATGAAGACTCAAGAATAAAAAAAATTCCCAGTAGTGTCAATTTTTCAACATCCTTGCAAAAATAAAGAAGAAGAGAGATATAGGAAATTGTGAAAATCAATTTCAGCCATCGACACCTATCTATCTTCAAACCAATATCTTGTCCTCCAAGAAATCTGATCTTCCTTCAGCAACTGCTTCTTGTTTGTAATAATTTCTCTAACCAATTTGATTTTGAGCCTCTTAAAAATATGATTTCCCCCCTTTGAGAAAAATCCCTCCATGAAAGCACATTTCCTGTTTGAAATAAAAATATTTCATTTGAATATAGGAAAGACCATGCTATTTTAATGTTTCAATCTTGCACTTTATTTTAATCTTTGCATTTAATACTTATCTATGCAATTTTAACTTTATTTTCCCCTTTAATATTTTGCATAGACTATGATATTTTTAAATCATTATACCCTTTGAATCCTGCACACATTATCTTTCTTTAAAATTTATCCTTTATGCATTATTTGCATAGAAAGCACCAGATTTTGATACTTGTCATGCACTGATTTGCTTCTCCTAACTATATCTTAAACTCATCCTCTAACCTTGGTTCACCTTGGAGACTTGGAGACTACTTAGTCTCTAAGTCTCTGAGAGATTTCCTTGACCATGGTTTCCTTTTGAGACTTGGAGATTAACTTTAGTCTCTAAGTCTCTATAAGCTTTAACTTGACCACAACCCTTAACCACGCCTTGACCATAGTTATTTTGCATAGTGTAGTCTCTGAGTCTCTAAGATATTTTCTTAACACTAGGTTTACTTGGAGATTAAACGCAAGCCCTTGATCTTAATCTTCATCTGAGGGTTCGCGTGAGATCTCTAAATAAAAGGCACTTAACATTTTTTTTCCGCGACTTCGAGACTGCAGTTAACTAGCCTCCAGTAACTAAATCTCCACAATCATCTCCCAACTATGGTTAACCTTTGTGACTTCACAACTACACAGTCACATGGTCTCTAAAGCCCTGGTAGTTAACTACAAACCTTTCACGACTGTGTCTGGCAGTTAACTTGGTGGTTATTCACAAAGTCTCCACAATTATCTCCTAACTACGGCTTCCTTTTGCAACTTCATGACCACTCGCCATGTGTCCCTTCATCCTAGTCACCATCTGTGCCACCTTTCTACAAAATTTTGTCTTTTCGGTCTTCAACATGTATCTCGAGGCACCACCTGTCACCTACGTGCATGCGTGAAGAGATTCTCCTACTCTTCTTCACATTTCAATATGTTTGTTCTTTGGGTTATAAACACCTCAAATTGCCTTCCCACCACCAATGTGGGATTAGATTTTTGCAATTTATAAAGCCTTTCTCATTATTTGTCTAAAATATGGGGCCCACCGGTGCACTAAATCCTCCAGCCAAGGGGTCCACCAAGGAGCCTCATGGCTTCTTACTTTACATACCAAATGAGTGTCTTAGTATTTAAATATTGAAAAGACCCGTTCCCTGGTGAATGTGGGATAATGACATTTTAAATATTTCAAAGCCTGGGAGACCCTCCAAACTCCTACAGAGCTTTCTTGCCTTGTTTATTGCATTGTAATGTTTAAAACTCCATGCTGAGCTCTTCCTATGTCTAGGCAGAACCTCCTTCCATTCATTTTGTCTTTTAGCGCAAGCTTTGGTTGGATTTACATCTGCAAATTGCTATTTTCATTTTAAACATTTTAACTCCCTCCATGCCTTTTAGCATAGACATCTCTCTTTATTTTATCACAACACCTCCTTTAATACCTTATGCGCAATGTTTTTCTTTAATTTATACCCGCCATTAGCATTTGTAATGTCCCCCAAATCTGTGCAATTCTCACCCTTGTTGATCTACGTTGGCCATTATTAATCTGCATTTTTTAACTTTTAAAACATTTTTCCATTTGCGTTGGCAAGCTCCTTTTATACTAGCGTAGACTTTCATTACATTGTGCAAGTCACAACGCAGGCTATGCAACACATTTGGCAATGTTTTTAAATAAATTTTCTTTTTGTGCCCATGCATGGGCTCCCATCATATTTCAGTGTAGGCTCTCCTTGTTCTCTACATAGACTTTGCAAATGGTTTATGTTTAATGCCCATGATATGTGCAGATTATGAAATAGGTTTTATCCTTGTCAAATTGCATTTATTATTGAACTTTCAGCTCTTCCTTTTATCCAGCGTAGTTTTCATCCTCTGTAAACACTTTTGTAAATTTAAAAGTTTTAAAATGGCTTTCAATGTCAGCGTGAACACCTCCTTTCAACTTTTGCGTGGCATTATGGCCTTGATTCTCTATATTTATCCTTATCTCCTTAGAGCCCTACGTGGACTTCTTCATTTTTGGTTTGGGCCGCCTTGTTTTCTTTTCCTAGCATGGGGTCCTTCCACCTTAGCTATTCTATGCATGATTCTCCTGGCATACTTCCTCCTTCCCTGATTACTCCACGCAACTTTCTTTTCACACATTCAGAGAAAGCCATTGCATTTCAAATGTAAACATTTTAAGACCTCCTTCTGCTACATGTTGTGCATCACCTTTGTTCACAATGGAAAACATGATTGACTACTTTTAGAAAATAATATTGAAAGTTTTCATTAGTTAATATGAACTAGATACGCTCAGGATTTGACCCTAATTGTTTCAGTTCTAATCTCTTGCTCTCCAGCATACATTTTATTCTTACGATTTTTTATGTTCATGACACAAATAAATCATGCACAACACCAGTCAAGAGTTTTATGTGGTAGAAATCCAGCTCTAATCATCACATGTCAATTTACTCTCAAGCTTGTCAACTTATATATTGTAACACCGTCACAACAACTATTTTGATAAATTTATAGCTAGGAAAACTAACAGAGAGTTTCTAGGAGTCACTGCTTTGGCAAAGGTTTAAAGTGTGGCCTACCTGAAGGCATCTCAAAGAGCTTCTTGTAACCCTTTCTCTGATCATTCAGACCATTCTAAATAGGCCAAAACAAGTTAAAATTTGCCATCAATCTGAAGTCTTATGCTCCTCGTGAAAGCAACGTATGATCAAGTTGATTTTCTTGGGCATAGGGAAATGGTATTAATGGATAATTCAGAACTTATTATGTAGGCATCACATAACCCCAACCTTATCGCACAACTCCTTTCTTTCTCAGCTAGCCTCATTCTTCCACATTTTGTTGGCTTTGTCCATGCCTCCACACTTTTGGATTATGTTGCATATCATAGAAATTGTTCATAATAAGTGCACAGATTCTCTTGCGTGTACTGGCCTCTATTTCACTTCATTTCCCACCAATACATTTAAACTAAAACACTTGGTTAATTTTTCATCATTTTTTCAAAAACCCCAATTTCTATTCATGACTCTATTCTGATCTAAATATGTCGGGTAGCCTTTTGAAATGCCTCTGAAAACTGATCAAATGTTTCCATATGATCTTTGAAATAGGCAAGCATACACTTTGGTATACCAACATTCACTCTGTAAGATGAGTTTGTATATTTTTTCCTGAAATGAGAAATTTTAATTTTCAAATTTGACTACATTATTTCTGCAAATGAAGGCATTGAGACCTTGAAAAGTCCATCATGAATTCCCTTTTTAAAAATGCCAAAATGTATCCTGAGAGGCTACCAATGGAGGAACCTTCTCATTTAGATTTAGAGAAGATATGTGCTAGAGGGATTTTCCAAACACCTTTAGGATTGCAATATAATAATGTTCAAAATGAGCTACCTAAAAAACTGTGTAAATGCAGACATCAAAACAACAGGAATTGCAAATGGATTAGCATTGTAAAAATAGGAAAACATGTTGCAAGGCTCCACCATTAACCATGGTAATACACTTGGATATAAGGAGCACAAGGAAATAATTTTCATCTCAAAACCTCAATCTCACATGAAGTTATGACCCTCTAAAAATGAGTATCCCGTGAAAATAATTTTGTCAACAATGTCAATCTTCACAAATTGCCTTTGGTTCTGATTTCCAAAACCTATCAAATGAGACCCTTGTAATCTAGAAACTTGGACATGGATTTATTTTCAGAAAGGTATTATGAAACTCTAATTGGATTTCTCCAATGGTCAACAGGTCAACCAACATTATCCTTTAAATTTAGTCCTTCGCTAACTTCTTGAAAACAAAATAGCAAACACGCAAATTTTTTTTTGGAATAAGCTGAGAAAAGTAACCAGATGGATTGGCATAATTTTGAAAATATTAATGGGGGAGATTTTCCATGATTAAAATATAGAGGAGCATTCAATTCTTCATGAAAATTAACTAGGTACACTGATGTATAGTCCAGGTCTAGTTGTTACTGACAGTCAGCTTGACTGTGCTCTAAGGTCTCTTGCACAGACCTTATAGGGTATCGTTTCACCCCAGTTTGAGGAAGTCACTAAGATCTTCACCTCAAGTTCCCTAGACCAGGCTTACACCATAAAGCTACTATCTCATGCCATAGAACCCATTAGGATAGGTTCATCCCCCAAGCTAAACCAATGGTTTTCTCGTGAGGAACATAATAACACACACTGCACATAGAATCCATTAAAATATGTTCTTTATTATTCACAAGAACTAAGCTATTATAGGATGATATGATCTGTGTCTATCCCCTTTCTCTAATCTATCTATATTCCTCTACCTCTATTACAAGAGATTTTTAGCTATATATACATCCATCAAAATATCTCCCAAAATATCTGATACTCGTGGACAACTTCAACCACCCTACAAAGGCAGCCAAACAGAGCAATAAATGACCCTTCCAGAATAGGAATAGGTGTCCCTGATCCTTTTAGACAAAAATGACACGTAAAGAGTCATTGCAAATGACCTAGCTGGTCACAAATGTTACATATGCATTTCCTAGGTCGTTAATCGACATTATCGAGTGCCAGTGTTGACTTTTTAGAACAAAAAAAACATCATTAGTTTCCAACCCCGATAACAAACAAAGACACCAACCGTTATCACTGACAAGCATCACTAAAAAACACCACCAAAAAGCATCACTGATGAACAATACCAATCAAGTAGTGCTGACGAACAAAAACTGACTATCATCGCCGACAAACAGAAATGAACAAGCATTGCCGATGAACAAAAACTGACGGACATCATTGACAAACAGTGCATCGTAACTTAGGTGCTCCTGCACCATACTCCCAAAACAAAAATAAATCAACTTCTAGGTGATTGGAGTATGTCAATATTGATGCCTAACTTCTTAAAATTGGTTTCCTGTACCCATGTAGCCTCTGAATCAGCTTTGCCTTTCCATTTGACCAGATGTTCCATATAGGTCTGTCATCTAGTCTACTTGGAAACTCTTGAATTTAGAATTGTTTCTGCCTTTAGTTGTGGTATAATAGGAAGTTTAAGAGCTTTGAGATCCTTATTATCTCCTGTGAGATCAGAATCTCCTTCAGGAATTAGACCTTTATAGGATACCAAATCTGCCACATTAAAACTAGGAGACAATCCTATGTCTATAGGAGGATCAACTTTATAAGCATTTGACCCATTTTTTGCTAATATTGCATAGGGGCCTATCTTCCTCATCTGAATTTTACTTGGAACTCCTTTCTACAACCTTGCCTTATTGAGGTGCACCATGACCAAATCTCCAACCTGAAACTGAATATCTCATCTCCTTGCATCTACCTGCTATTTGATATGAGTTGTACTCTCTATCAATGCTGCTTTAACCGAGTCATGGACCTCCTTCATAGATTGAGAAAAATATTCAGAATACCCAATCCTCTTTGTATTGCTACCAAGATCCCTTAATTCACATATACCCCTGGGATGAATCCCATACACAATTTCAAAAGGCTCTTTCTAGTGGACCTATTGACTGTATCATTGTAGGAAAATTTTGCTTGAGCAAGTAATTGATCCCATGATTGTCCATACTCCTTTGTAAGGCATCTCAAAAGATTACCTAGGCTTCGGTTCACCACTTCAGTCTGACCATCGGTTTGTGGATGGTAGGCTGAGCTAAAAGAAAGATTTATACCAAGCTTCTGCCATAAAGTTTTCCAAAAATGACTCATAAACTTGGAGTCCCTATCACATACAATACTCAAAGGCAATCCATGTATCCATACTGGTTCTCTAAAGAATAGATTGGCTATGTAACAAGCATCATGTGTGGTCTTGCATGGTACAAAATGAGCCATCTTGCTGAACCTGTCAACAATTACAAAGATGTTGTCCATTCCTTGCTTGGTCTTCAGTAGTCCAACAACAAAATCCATACTAAGGCATTCCCATGGTCGATTTGGGATATGAAGGGGCTGATATAATCCTACATTGGATGAAGTCCCTTTTTCCTTCTGAAAAATTAGACAAGTCTCTACATACTTTTGGACGTCCTGTTTCATTCTTGGCCAATAGTAATTCCTCTTGACTAATTCTAGAGTTTTGTTCAACCCAAAATGTCCACTTAAGGAACCATTATGTTTTTCCTATACTAGATTCTCTCTCACAGAACCTCTTGGTACACAAAGTTTTCCTCCCTTAAATAGAAGACCTTCTTGAAGAGTATACTCTGAATGTTCGCTATGAAAATGATTTTGATACTCTTGACATACCTTGTATGCTGCTGCAAAATCTTCATCTGCTGGATACAGATCCTTGAAGCTTTCAATGCCAATGCTTCTTAGCTGAACTTCTTGCATTGTGAGTAACCATCTACTCAATGCATCTGCCACTTTATTCTACACTCCCTTCTTATGCTTTATTGTGAATGTAAAGGCTTGGATGTATTCCACCCATTTCATGTGCTTATGACTTAGTTTATCTTGTGAACTCAGAAAAATCAAAGCCTGATTATCGGTAAAGACCACAAATTCCTTAGGAAGTAGATAGTGTCTCCATTTCCTTAGTGCTTGCACTAATGCATACAATTCCAAATCATATGAGGAATAATTTTTCTTTGCATCACTGAGTTTTTCACTATGAAAAGCTACTGTCTTTCCCTCTTGACTCAATACTGCACCGATAGCAATATTACTAGTGTCACATTCCACAGTAAGCAATTTGTCAAAACTAGGAAGTGTCAAAATTGGTTGAGTCATAATTTTCTTCTTCAGATTCTCAAATCCTTCATCAACCTTCTCATTCCATTGGAACTTTTCTTTCATACCTCCTTTGATGGTATCCAAAATAGGCGCACTAATCTCATTGAACTGTTTGAAAAATTGTGCCAAGCCATGGAAGCTTCTTACCTCCGTAGTTGATTTTGGTGTAGGCCAATTCAAGATTGCTTCCACCTTTCTTACATCCATCTTCAAGTTACCTTCTGAGATAAAAATACTGAGATATACCAATTCTTGCTTCATGAATTCACTCTTTTCCAAGTTGATTGTCAGCCTTTCTTCATGCAATCTCTGCATTACTAATTACAAATGTCTAAGATGATCCTCTTTTGTCTTGCTAAACACTAGGATGTCATCTAAGTACACTACAACCCATTTTCCAATGAATTTCTTCAAAATCTCATTCATCAATCTCATAAATGTGCTTGGGGTGTTTGACAACCCAAAAGGCATAACTAGCCATTCATACAATCCTTTAGTAGTCTTAAAAGTAGTCTTCCACTCATCTCCCCCTTTAATTCTTATCTGATGGTATCCACTCTTAAGATATATCTTGGATTAATATCTAGCTCCACCAAGACAATCCATCAAATCCTCTATCCTAGGTATTGGAAACCTATACCAGATAGTAATCCTATTTATGGCCCTGGAATCAGTACATAACCTCCAAGTACCATCTTTCTTCAGGGCTAAGACTATGGGGACAACACAAGGACTTATTCTTTCTCTAATCAACCCTTGGTCAATTAGTTCCTGGATTTGGTTAGAAATCTTTGCATTCTACTGTGGCGTCATCTTATTAGAAGCTTTATTTGGAAGCGAGGCTCCTAGAATGAAGTCAATTTGATGACTAATGGATCTATCAGGTGGTAGGGTGGCTGGTTGACCATCACTAACTATAGCTTGATATTGAGTTAACAACCTTTGGATCTCTAAAGGCAACTCTTCTCTTTCATTCCTCTTCTCACCTTTTGGTTTTAAAACCAAAGCAAAACCTACTCCATTTTCTTCTAATGTTTTTAGGAATTCTTTCTCACCGACCACCAGTAGGTTGGGACCTCTTTTTATTTCCTTCTCTTCTTCCAAGATTGAATGTACCCTAAAAGTCATGCCATCCTTCTTAAAGGAATAGGTATTCTTAGCTCCATTATGGAATACACATCGGTCATATTGCCAAGGTCTACCTAATAGCAAATGAAACGCATCCATGGGTAGGATATCACACAAAATTATATCCTTATACCTCCCTATGGACAATTCTATCCAATCTTGTTCATTGACTATTACATGTTGATCTCTATTCAACCAAGTAATTTTATAAGGATTAGTATGAGGAATCCTTGTCAATTTTAACTTCTCAATAGCTTCTAAAGAAACAATATTATCAGTAGATCCTGAATCTACGATAACTTTATAGACTTTACCGAGTACTTTGCAATTGACTCGAAACAAGGATCTTCTTTGGCTTGGTGCTTCTTTGATGAGCTCTTTTAGGAGTATTCTCCGAACCATGAAATGTTCTCCCATCTCTAATCCTATGGGGATATCTGAAGTCTTGCTACTAGAAGACTCTTCTTGCACATAGTTAGCTCTTTTCTCTCCTCCTTGGGAAGTAGAGCTCTTTGCAGGACATTGATATGCAGGGTGCCCAAGTTGCTGAAAATTGTAGCACTTCATAGAAGAGAAATAAGATCCTCTTCCTTGGCCATAAATCCTTCCTCTTGAATTGTTATTCGGGCCTCTTCCTCTGTTGTAACCACCTCTAGTGTTACTGGTTTCTCCTTGATTCTATGTGAGCTTGTTCTCACTCTGATTCTTAGCTTCAGGATTTCTTCCTGCACATCCTCCTCTATGACCTCTATTGTCTCTTCCTCTACCTCTACTATTTGAGTCCTATTTCTTTTTGAACTTCTCTTCCACTTTGAGGGCTAATTGATAGCATTGGTGGACAGTCTTGGGGCTTAAGAGACTAATTTCTTCTTGAATGGTCCATTTAAGGCCATTCTGATACCTTGCCACTTTTAGGCTTTCTTCTTCCATCACATGTGACCTTAAGCATATCTTATGGAATTATTTTGTATAGGCACTAACCTCTAAGTCTTTCTACCTTAGATTCTGCCTTTTCTTATGCAATTGCCCTTCATAATCATCAGGAAGATAAGTTTCTTTCATCTTTGCCACCATACCTTTCCAACTAGTTATGGGGTTCTTGCCTTCCTTTGTCCTTTCATCTTGGATAAATTTTCACCACGTGAGGGAATTCCCTCTCAATCTTGTCTTGGCTACTCTAACTTTCTAAGATTTGGTCACATTATCACAATCAAAGTGATTTTGAAGACCTTCTATCCATTCCATAATTAATTCTCGATCCATTTTGCCACTAAATAGAGGCACACCTTCTAAGGACTTACCACTCATTGCCTTTAATGCTTTCAAGAATGGTTCTTCTTGAAGTATCAGGTCTGGCTTTGGGATCATGTCCTCCTCAGCCATTTGTTTACCCTTCTCATTGGCTTCCCTCATTAGTTCACTAACTGCTATAGTCTGAAGCTGTACTTCTTCTAGCTTGTATTCCATTTTGGCTAACTGCTCCTTCAAGAGTTTGTTCTCCTCTCTTTTTTCATCCATGTTCCTTGCTAGCTTTGCATTGGTCACAATTTTGGATGAATTTTCAGACTCTTCTGAAAATTACACCCAAACAACACAAGCCCAATTCTCAAACTTTCTCTAATACCAATCTGATGTATAGCCCAGGTATAGTTATTATCGACAGTCAGCTTGACTATGCTCTAAGGTCTCTTGCACAGACCTTATAGGGTATTATTTCACCCCAGCTTGAGGAAGTCACTAAGATCTTCACCTCACGTTCCCTAGACCAGGCTTACACCGTAAAGCTACTATTTCATGCCACAGAACCCATTAGGATAGGTTCATCCCCCAAGCTAAACTGATGGTTTTCTCCCAAGGAACATAACAACACACACTGAACATAGAATCCATTAAAATATGTTCTTTCTTATTCACAAGAACTAAGCTATTACAAGATGATATGATCTATGTCTATCCCCTTTCTCTAATCTATCTATATTCCTCTACCTCTATTACAAGAGCTTTTCAGCTATATATATATATATCTATCAAAATATCTCCCAAAATATCTGATACTCATGGAAAACTTCAACCACCCTACAAAGGTGGCCAAATAGAGCAATAAATGACCCTTCTAGAATAGGAATAGGTGTCCCTGATCATTTCAGACAAAAATGAAACCTAAAGAGTCATTGCAAATGACCCAGCTAGTCACAAACGTCACATCCGCATTTCCTAGGTCATTAACTTCCATTACCTAGCGCCAATGTTGACTTTTTAGAACAACAAAAACATCATCAGTTTCCAACCCCTATAAAAAAAAAAGACACCGGTCATCATCACCAATGAGCATCGCTGATGAACACCACCAAAAAGCATCACTGATGAACAGTACCAATCAAGCACCACCGACAAACAGAAACCGATGGTCATCGCTGACAAACAGAAATTAACAAGCATTGCCAACAAACAAAAACTGATGGAAATCACTGAAAAATAGTGTATCATAACTTAGGTTCTCCTACACCATACACACTGTAAGACATCAAAGTAGGTCATTCTGCAATCTGGACTTGACACTCAGAGAAACTAAATCAATTGCAAATGGAATGACTTTGGTAAACTATGAAAATGAATTCATGAGGGTCTAAAAATGGAAACAAATCTTCTCTCTCATTCCTACAACACCTCGGTATAATCCTTATGTCATGAAACATTAATCTAGCCAAAGATATAAACCTCCAAAATAGGTCATTTGATATAATCAAGATATGTGCAAAATGTAGCTTTAAGTGAACAACTCCAAATGACCGTCTTCAAAACTTGTCAAATCTGATATTTTAAAGTTATGACCCATTATATCTACTCCATGATAGGTTTTAAACACATTCCCCAAGTGGTATCTCACGAAAATCATCAGGTCTCATTTTACTAGCATCCAAAATAGGCCTTCTCCACAAGCTTTTTAGGGCAGCAATTCATACTTAGGGAAAATTTTTAGTGTAGTCACTCCAAAAAGTAATCACAATTTTGTAGTTCCAATAGTGGCTTTGACTAAGGATGCATGCCCCATGTAGGCATGTAGGGAACTTCAGATCTCATGGTTAAAGCAGACCAGTCCAAAAATAAATTAGACTTCCTTATCTCTTCTCTTTTCTCCTTTCTCTCTCTTCAAAAGCTGGAAACCCTTTATTGAAAGAAAACATACCACACAACTGAAAGGAAAGGAAAGGAACTATACAAGCACAAAAATTTACAAAAGGCCTCAAACCTTTTCACAACTAAAATCAACACTTGCCTCTATCAAAAATCTGATTTTCTTCTTTGCATACAAATATCAAAATTAAAATGTACTTGTATAGCTATTGTTCAAAATCATGAGGAATCATAAAAATGAAGAATACCTTATTTTCAATTCCTTTCATACCTTTATAATTTCTTCCATCAGAGTCAACATAACCAAAAGTATGAAACTCATTCTTCACATCAGTAAATATCATAAAATATGAACCATGACAATGAGGAAATGCATCACCATAAGAACCACCAAACTCCACTTGCATTACCCCCTGATTAGTTGGCTGATCCATAAAGAAGTTAAATGAATCATACTCACATAAGCCATGAATACCAAAATCTGGAAAAAATTCACAATGGAAAGACATATCAGCATGTTCCTCAGAACACGGATTGGAAACCTCCTCCACTTGCAAATTACCCACATGGCCACAAGGAGCCAATTGATCAATAACATAATCCTGCTCACTACATGGAACAATGAACCCATCAAATTTAAATTCAAACTCACAATCATTTTTATCCTGGGAAGAGATAAATTCTAATTTCTTACTTGATATTGACATAATTTCAACATCAAAATCAGAATAAATCAAATTTGAAAACTCAATGCATTCCTTAAACAATGGATTAACAACACTGTGTTTTTCTCCTATATGAACATGGTAGAAAAGAGATGTTTGATCTGTATCAATCTCCTCATCAAATGCATCATTAATAAAAACCTTGAAGACATTAGTACCCCTGCTGTCATAATCACTTTCAGTATATGATTCAAAAATCAGAGATATCGCTATAAGTAGATTCAACACCTCTATCATTAGGAAAAGAAGTGGATGACAAATTCATACTACCTTCTTCAATCGGAGGAGATGGGGAAGGACACCAATCATCCTCAAGTTTCTCATTATGTGTAGGATTTTCATTGCACAAAAAATTCATATGCTGAAGTTGATCATCATTAAATGAAGGGATTTCAACAACACACTCATCTAGCACTTTACCCTTTGACTGAAAAGACTCAACTAATTGATCTTCATTCTGATTTTTATTCATAATATCATGATAAAGTTGTAATATAGTATCATACTCCATCTCATAAGGAAGACCATCATTTACTATCACTCTTTCCTTAAGTTTTGACACCAATTCCCCTTCAAAGCTCTTAATCTTAAACTCATTTGTATCACATTGATGTAAAAGATTATTTTCAAAATTGATGAAGATACTCTTACCTTCACATTCTAATTTGCATTCACTTCCCTGGGTGCTCTTGTCTTCCCATGCTACACTAGGCCCACATAACAACCACAAATCAACATCTTCCAATGTATCATTTTCTTGCGAAACATAGGTTTCAGCATCCTCTGGATCCTCATAAGAGTGTAAAACACATACATCCTCTTTAGCATTCAAAACATTGTTAGTATCATTGCATATAGGATCAAAATGAGAGGGTATTTCTGATATAACTTTGTAAGGCAAATATTTATTGAGAAATTCATGACCATCATAAGTATTTGATACATCATTCATTGTTACCATTTCCTGGACATATGCATTGCTATCATCATTAGAAGTTTTCTCCATATGCAAAAAAGGATCATTAACAATACATCTATTCAAATCTGAATTCAAGACTTGACTAGAGACCAAAATAGAGGTATCAATACTCCTACTTGGAGATGCAAATTTATCTTAATACTCTTGTCCATCCTCAAATGTATTTTGCCAGTAAATCCCTCTAGAGAAATGGCTCTTTTTCAATCCATACTTGGCATTATTTTCAATCTCTATTGCTGTCCTAAAATCCTGATGCAAAGTCTTAGCTTCCTTGTCTCTCAACCTATAACTCATCTTCTTTTTAAATGCATCAAAGTAAACCATAAAAAAACACATGGTATTGAGGTTTACTACTTTCAATTATTTCATGTAAATCTCTTGTAAATCTGATATTAAAATTAGGAACTAATTCATCTTCTTCAATCTTAAGATTCAACCAATCAGTAAATACATCGCTCAAATTCATTCTCTCGCCAAATTGTTCCATAAAGGCAACATGTAATTCATCCCAAGAAAAAAATGAACAAGCTGGTAAAAAAGAAAACCAGTCCCTAGAATTATCCTTCAAAGTTTGAACAAACAACTTCATGTATACATCTTCCTACTCTATTTCAAAGTCACCCAATAAATCAATGAACATTTGAACATGATGACTTTCTGAAACAACTTGATCTCAACAAAATTTTGGCAAATAATCTCTGATGTCATGAGGCACATCATGTGGGAATCTTTAATACCATCAAAACACAATGGCTCATACCTCTTGGTGTTAAAGGATTTTTAAAGACCCTTGCTGGTCTGAACTTTAGGTGGAAATAAATTTGACGTCATATTAATTTGAATACCTCTTTCCTAGTGTTGAAAACACTCAATAGAGGCAATCCGCTTAAATCCCTCAATTCTCATGAAAGAAAAACACATGAGAAGTAGAATACCTTTGTTGTTGCTACTAAAATACTCTTTCATGACCAACATAAGTAAACACTCAAACAACCAACTGATATTTTCTCCTTCTTTGCCAAAACAAACTGACAAAGGCTTCATATCTGCAAACAATATACTAAGAAGCTCTAAATTTTTACAAGTAAATTAATGCTACTAGGTTGCACATGAATTTAGAGTTGCCACCCAAAAAGATGTGGGAAAATATTTAATAAACTGGTCAAGAAATGGACATTAGACAAGTAGTCATTACAGACTCACAAAATTCCACTTCTCCCCAGCAGAGTCACCATTTTGTTAGCATGACTCGGATGGGAAAAATCAATCTGAAATTTGATTTAACTTTTAAAATAGCACCAGATATTTTTTGAAAGTTTCAAAAAGATTTTGTAATCTTAATCCCCAGTAGAGTCACCATTTTTTTAGCAATTTTTCTTGTATCCCTCAGTTCTAAAAGAGAATATGCAAACCATACTTGGGGATCTTCGTCCAACTCACATGAATATGATTCTTCCTACAAACTGGGGGGCAAGAAAAGGCTAATTGATGATGATTTGATCCTCCTTCTACTTCGAGCTCCACATGCTTAGGCGGGTGCACTTAAAACATAACCAATCTTTGCATACATAAGAACTCTCTAGATGAAACCCATTATGTAGATGCGACCATGGATAGTTCTTAGACTTGTATAACTATGAATCCAAGACTCAATCAATCTTATACAGGGTCCCTCTTGCATAAGTATTCTAAGAAATGAGGAAATGGTCAATGTTACAATAAGGATTAAATCCTTCTTCTCTTCGATCTCTAAGCTCAGGTAGACTAACCCATGGATTCACTTCTTCAAAGTATCACCAAAGAGCTTGTATTCTACAACACAAGACATGACATGTATGCTCTTCAATAAAAAGTAAAAGGAGAATGATTTAATGGATTGATGATGAAAACTACAAGACAAGTAAGGACCAGTGCCTTATCTATTGGGAAACAGAGTCAAGTGAATACACTTCCCCATAAAAATCTCCAACTCCAGAGACACAAAAACCAAGTGAATTTCCTCACAAATCACTCTTCTCAATCAAATACGTGGACATAAAATTTGTATGCAAATCTTAAACCCTCATATTTTTCCTCTAAGGATTAATCTTTCCTTTAAAGAAACTCAGAAACAAGCTCACAGCTACCTTGAAACCAGTGCATTAAAATGCCTTATAGATTAACACACAAGAATTAAAACAAGACATACAAAGACATCAATGAATATTGCACAGGGATTCCATTGTTCTTTATTGAAAAATCATCTAATTTTGTACATTTACAAGATAAAGTAACTCAAAAAAATGAAGACTCAAGAATCAATAAATTGCCCCGCAGTGTCAATTTTTGAACATCCTTGCAACAATGGAGAAGAAGAGAGATATAGGAAATTGGGAAATTTAATTTTAGCCACCAAAAACTATATATCTTCAAACAAATATCTTCTCATCCATGAAATGTTATCTTCCTTTAGCAACTGCTTCTTTCCCGTAATCATTTTTCTAACCAATTTGATTCTAAGCCTCTTCAAAATTTGATTTCCACCCTTTGAGTAAAATCCCTATGTGAAAACACATTTCCAGTTTGAAATAAAAATATTTCATTTTACTAGAGGAAATGTTGGGATTAATGGGAAGTAGTACTAAGAGGGGAGGGGTGAATCAGTACCTCTAGAACTTTTAACTCTTTTCACCTTTCATCATTAGTAATCATTCTTTACTATATTACCGACCATATATGTTGTTCTTCTTATGCATGTAACATTAATTCATATTCTTTAATTGATTGCAACATTCATAGAAACATTCATGAAAGTAATAAACACATAACACTATTACCCAAATTTTTACATGCGGGATAGTAATCAGCAAATAGTAAAAATTTGCATAAAAGGACATATTTTTAACATTAATGTTCAGCCAATACAAATGAATACATTACTATTACATTCATATTATCGTATTTCCTTTGTACTCTAAGTTTTGATCAAATTCACACTTTCATATTCATAAATGATCATTACATTGTGCATTCATACTGAATGTATTAGACAAGTGTTCCTTTAAGGTCACATCTTGCATACTGAAACTTAG
>MU225798.1:3209429-3244317 GCA_018584345.1 Thuja plicata | reverse complement strand
CATAAATGATCATTACATTGTGCATTCATACTGAATGTATTAGACAAGTGTTCCTTTAAGGTCACATCTTGCATACTGAAACTTAGAGTGCATATGTAGAAAAGAAAGAAAGAAGGAAGCATGATGATGTCTAGGGTCTATGTATTTCCTTTAAGAGGTCTTCTAGTTTCTAGAGTGGTTCATCTGCCTCATCTGAAGTCTTTCATGTCCTGTCTTGTCTTTGTCTATCCTCAATCCTAGGTCTTCTGTGGTCCTATATCCTGCATCATGGTGTGAAAAGATGTTAGATCCAATTGGATCTAAGCAATACATAAATGCCTGAAAAAACACCATACATCAGTCAAACTCCCTGAACTGCATATTTACTAATGATATCAATGTGATAGAAATATATGCATTTACATTGACAAAATAATAATATCAGAAAGACATATCTTTATGAAAATCCTGTGCTATATTTGAAAGATGCAGTGAGTGTCACGAGCCCGTGTTCAAACTTCACTAAGTAACATTCTGGTGTTTTTTGAATGTCACGATCCTATGCTCGAACTTCATTAACAGTGAACAAACATTTTCATCTTGTTATACTTATCATATTAAGTGCAGATTCAACATCAATCACAATTGTATACAGTGGACAAAGCTACAGGAGCAAGTTGAACAGAAGATGTAAAATATGTATAAACTGGAACAAAAGTGTTTTCATGCAGCTATTCTGAAAAGAGAAATTATTTCTTCATCTTCAGAATTCTTAGTCAAGATTTTGGGGCTTCATTTCTATGTTATCATAGTATATGATGAGGAAGATATAGAATTTGATAAATTTGCAGTTGACAGTAATACAAAAATGGGAAATATGTTGCCAGTATGTAATCAGAATGTTCACAAGCTTCATGAACAGTGAAGAGGATGTCATTTATCTACTAGTTATGGGCTCAAGCTTAAAAAATAAGCCAGATTTTCAGAAATATCAATTTTCAGTGCTTATTGTCAATGAGTTCTTGTTATTTTCTAATACTGTGCTTAATATTTTAGCATTTGAAGCTGAGGAAAAATAGTTATGACAACTTCATATGATGCCCAAAAGTTATATACTGGATTTCTAATTGATTATGGAATTCATGTATGTAGCTTATACACAGATTTTTGAGAAGAATACAATTGCCTCACTTTCACATACTTCTTGTTGTGGTCATTGCTCATAGTTCCTTTTCAATTTTTTGCATATAAGAGTAATACTTTTGTAATATATTTTAGTGAATTACATTAATTCCTATTTCATATTATAGAAATATAAGCCTTTTGTGGAATGTGCATGTTGTTAATGAAAGAAGTATTTCTTGTGGTCAAAACCCTAGTTGTCATCTTTCAATTAACCTATGTATTGAGCAGTGAATGTTTGTCCAAAGATCCATCAGAGTATGATAAGTATATGTCAGTTTGAAGCTTCAAAAAAGAGTCTAAATATCTTTGGTGTATCACCTTTCTTTTATGCAAGTTTAGTTACAAATCCCTTTCTCCTTTTTCCCAATTACATTTTTAATTAGGAGGTGATATACCATATTTTATAGGAACCGGCCTAGAATCTAGAGATTCCTCTTCATTCATAGTCTACCCATAGCTAGGTGAGGTTTCCATTGTTAGGATGGAATTGTCATGTAGCCCTAATGCCTGAGTTAGGGTGAAAATTCTAAACCTGAACAATTTTTGGCATGCCCGGTGGGACCAAGAGGTCATAAATTTCACATTTCCTACTAGTTTTGATATACATCCAGCAAGTTGCAGGCTGTTAGGAGGTCAATGTTATGCATATATGGTGACTCTAAGGTTATATCTACTGGTTTTATGTAGATTTAGTGCCTAAGATGGATTACTATCCTCCATTTTTTGAAGATGTTTTTGCATGTTCTCAATATCAACCATATCAGCATGGCCCTGCTACTATTTTTGTTCCATAATTTGAAGGACAACATTCATCTCATGTTTACCACCCTCCAGCATAGTAGCAAGTTTCTTTGCAGCATGCATACCAATAGCCACAAAGGGGTTTCTTTGATGATTCTCAGAATTATTCTCAGCATGTTCCAAACATGAGCCTTGATGATATTCTGAAGAAGTTTCAGGAACAAATTAGATCTATGGAGAAAGAGCAAGAGTATGGTATGCATCAAGAGGAGCTATCTTATAAAGCTCACATGCACCAACAAGAAATGGAGGCTCAAAGGTACGAGCAGGAGTTGATTGCTAAGCAAGTTGTATTTAAAGAGGAACAAATGAGGCAGTTAATGAAAAATTTACAAGAGCTAGAAGCTCAAGCAGCTTCTTGTGCCCTTAGTCAGCCTATAATCCAAGAAGGATCCAAGCTGAAGATTCCAAGTTATAAGCCTGCAGAAGAAACAAGGTAGTGCATACAAGAGCCCCTGAGTGAACATGGTCAGGCAGCCCACTTTAGTGACTTTCAGTTGGAGATATGTTGTGTAGCTGAACCAGATGAGCAAGATACCAAGTTGTCATGGCAGCCCTCATGGACTAAGCACCCTGGCTTCCAAATTCCAAATCTTATCAAGGTAGTTCCATGTGAGTCATCTCAAGATCATGAAGCTGAGAAGGAGGTGATTATTTAAAATCTAATGGAACAAGTAGCAAAGGCTCAAGATACCGGAGACTCTTTTGACCAGCAAGAAGAGATGGTTATGCTTCTCTTTGAAGAGTTATCCTCTCTTGTTGATCAAGAGAAAGAAGAGGAGATTCAAGTCACTTTAGTACAGTAGGGTGTCCATGATCAAGAAACTAATCAAAGCTTAGAGAATGATTTTGATAACATTATTGCAGATTTCTATGAAAAGCTTGAAATGTTAGAATTTGAGCCTATTCAAGTGTGCTCTGTTGTGTAGGACATTATTTCTAATGATTATGTGTAGGAAAGCAAGCTGGAAACAAGTGCTCTAGATTCCCAAGAGATCAATAGTTTTGATGAGTTCCTAGTTGACTTGACAGAAGATGATGGTGTTTTGACCATGGAGGAGGAGCTCACATGGATGCTAATGATGCAGGAAAACCATGAGAAACCAAAGGAAAGTAAAGAAAACAGAAAGGAGAGCCCCAAGTTTATGCTCTCAAGAGGCTATCCAATCTGATATCTATCCTAGTTGGAGAGTAAAGGAGAGTCCTCATTTACAACAACTCCTGTTTGTGAGGAGGTTGATCAGAAAGATCCAGTACAACATGATGTTTAAGATTTCCATCAGAAGAGTGAAGTAAGTCAAAACACTTCCTCTCTTTTTGAAATGTTGTATGACCTGGTTGTTTATGCTTTATTGTTTAGTTTTATGGTATTTGCCAATAAGCATGTGTATTATTGCAATTTGGTAAGAAAAGGCAAATATTTCAATGAGCCAGTAAATGGCTTTGTTTAGCTAAATTTGTGGCTAGTTAGGTTAGGATAGGTTAGTTTTCTAGTTTCCCTAAGTGTTGTCAAGCACATTTAGGTCAGTTTTAGTTTTAGTTTTCCCAGTTTTCAATAAGTCTTCAAGTTTGCAAGGTCTTCCAAGGTTGCTATCAAAATCTGCAAACACAAGAGAAACATTCCTCAATGATCAAGAATACATCTACAATTTGTGATAATGAAGTTTTTACTTCACTACCACAAATCATAAACATGCCCTCCATCATTGGGAAATGCTTTTCTTATATCCATAGATTAGGTTTAGGGTTTCCGTAGGTGATTAACAGACTCAATGCCTAATGGACTATTTTAGGCTACTGGTCCCAGTGTCAAGCAGGCAGACATCCATCAGAGGTCGCCAGAATTGTTACCCAAATTTTTACATGTAGGATAGTAATCAGAAAATAGTAAAAATTTGCATAAAAGGACATCTTTATAACATTACTATTCAGCCATTAAAAATGAATACATTACTATTACATTCATATTATCGGATTTCCTTTGTACTCTAAGTTTTGATCAAATTCACACTTTCATATTCATAAACGATCATTACATTGTGCATTCATACTAAATGTATTAGACAAGTCTTCCTTTAAGGTCACATCTTGCATACTGAAACTTAGAGTGCATATGCAGAAAAGAAAGAAAGAAGGAAGCATGATGAAGTCTAGGGTCTATGTATTGCCTTTAAGAGGTCTTCTAGTTTCTGGAGTGGTTCATCTGCATCATCTGAAGTCTTTCATGTCATGTCTTGTATTTGTCTGTCCTCAATCCTAGGTCTTCTGTGGTCCTGTATCCTACATCATGGTGTGAAAAGATGTTAGATCCAATTGGATCTAAGCAATACATAAATGCCTAAAAAAACACCATACATTAGTCAAACTCCCTGAACTGCATATTTACTGATGATATCAATGTGATAGAAATATATGCATTTACATTGACAAAATAATAATATCAGAAAGACATATCTTTATGAAAATCCTATGCTATATTTGAAAGATGCAGTGAGTGTCACGAGCCCATGTTCGAACTTCACTAAGAAACATTCTGGTGTTTTTTGAATGTCACGAGCCCGTGCTCGAACTTCATTAAAAGTGAACAAACATTTTCATCTTGTTATACTTATCATATTAAGTGTAGATTCAACATCAATGACAATTGTAAATAGTGGACAAAGCTACAGGAGCAAGCTAAATAGAAGATGTAAAATATGTATAAACTAGAATAGAAGTGTTTTCATGCAGCCATTCTGAAAAGATAAATTATTTCTTCATCTTCAAAATTCTCAATCAAAATTTTGGGGCTTCATTTCTATGTTATCACAGTATATGCTGAGGAAGATACAAAATTTGATAAAGTTGCAGTTGACAGTAATAAAAAAATGGGAAATATGTTGCCAGTATGTAATCAGAATGTTCACAAGCTTCATGAACAGTGAAGAGGATGTCATTTATCTACTAGTTATGGGCTCAAGCTTAAAAAATAAGCCAGATTTTAAGAAATATCAATTTTCAGTGCTTATTGTCAATGAGTTCTTGTTATTTTCTAAAACTATGCTTAATATTTTAGCATTTGAAGCTGAGGAAAAATAGTTATGACAACTTCATATGATGCCCAAAATTTATATACTGGATTTCTATTTGTCAACAGGTATGAAGGAAGATTTTTATTGATAAATTTAACAAACTCATAACCACTACTAGTTTACAATATGAGCTCATAGTTTTTTGACAGTAACAACAACATAAAAGATGTATTTACAACTGTAATGAAAATGTTTTAAACAGTCTCAGGTTTATAAGGTTTGAATCCATATATGGTTTGCAAAATGAGTTAATAATAGTGCAGCCCGAGTGTGATATTTTCACACCTTGCTAACAAAGAATAGTTCGAAAAATATACAGTTCAGCAGAGATATATAAACAATGGATGTCGTGAAACATGATATGGGCTCGTAGCTATACAAGTAAAAGAGAAATCTTAGTGTATCCAAGTTCATGCAAGGAAAGAGTTACAAGCTACAGTTTGACTGTTAAATACAAAGATATAAACTATGATTCATTAACCGTGAGTACATTTATTAAAAGAAACAGTCATAATTTCAAAAAATAGTGAGACAACAGTTAACAAGGAGAACCCATGACTTATGCATGGTCGAACTTTCATGCTATTCTTTGCAAAAGATAAAAAAAGAGTTTGAATGAATGGACTTATGGTTTGATCAATTTTGAGTTTGTTTTCGATACTGAGTTCCCAGAATATAATAGCCAGTGATCTCCAGTGCAATAGAGGGTTCGAATCTAGCAAGTCTAGTTCATTCACAGTCAATGTCGAGCTTCTTCAGAGACTTTCAAACTCTTTCCTATATGTTAGGGTTTCATTTCCCCTAAATCTTCTTTGTGAAGAATAAGATAACTCAAGTGTGTGATCAAATGAAGATGATAGAATTTGGAGTCTGCCAAGCTGCAAGATCCTTTAATGAATTTGTAGATGTCAGTTCCATCAAGTGCTTTGAAAATTGAGAACATGCCACCTATTACTCTCATCGATATGTGTATTTGCAAAGTGGATTGAAGTCATGTCGACTTTCCCACATTGCATATAGTTTAAACTTAGAGTCCTTTATCTAAGTTAGGAGATGAGGGTAGGTTAGTTAATATTATATTTTTATTTAATATTAATTTATTTTCTTAATTTTGGAAATTTTCTTTGTAAAAGGATTTAATTCCTTATATTAAGCCAAAATTTAGGGAGGGGGCATTTAGAGGAAGTTTGTAAAAGTCTTAGTTAGTGGCACATTTTTGGCACTTTTTTTTTGGCTAAAATTGGGCATTCTTGAAAGGCTTAGATTTTCGTATTTAAGTCTAGATCTTCAAATTTAGGGCATGGATGATGCCTTAAAATTAGGGATATGTTTTTTGGAGGGGGCTTGACTGGAGGCTAAGTTTTAGGCATGATTTTGGCCTAAAAATCAGGGTTATCTTTCTGTTTGAGGGAGATTTTTTGGAGGGACATGTCATTTTTGAAATAAGCCATGTGGGATATTTAGTTGGGTTTCTACTTCATACTTAGGGAGTCAAATTTGGTGGAGAATTAGCTTTAGTGAATTTCAAATTCCTATTGTTGTGGATCCATTTCTTTTTGTATTCCATTGTGAGTGCATACTTGTAATTTGGATTTTGTGCAAGAGGATTTCATCATTCCTTGCCATTGATTCTGGAATTCATGTATGTAGCTTATACACAGATTTTTGAGAAGAATACAATTGCCTCACTTTTACATACTTCTTTTTGTGGTCATTGCTCATAGTTCCTTTTCAATTTTCTGCATATAAGAGTAATACTTTTGCAATATATTTTAGTGAATTACATTAATTCCTATTTCATATTATAGAAATATAAGCCTTTTGTGGAATGTGCATGTTGTTAATGAAAGAAGTATTGCTTGTGGTCAAAACCCTAGTTGTCATCTTTCAATTAACCTATGTATTGAGAAGTGAATGTTAGTCCAAAGAACCATCAAAGTATGATAAGTATATGTCAGTTTGAAGCTTCAAAAAAGAGTCTGAATATCTTTGGTGTATCACCTTTCTTTTATGCAAGTTTAGTTACAAATCCCTTTCTCCTTTTTCCCAATTACATTTTTAATCAGGAGGTGATATACGATATTTTATAGGAACTGGCCTAGAATCTGGAGATTCCTCTTCATTCATAGTCTACCCATAGCTAGGAGAGGTTTCCATTGTTAGGATGAAATTTTCATGTAGCCCTAATGCCTGAGTTAGGGTGACAATTCTAAACCTGAACAAACACAAGATATTATATCATAGAAAACTCCTGTTAGGAAGTAAAAACTGCGGTGGGGATGGCACCCACAAAACTTCACTATCTGCAGAATGGAAGGGAGCCGGTAAAGGCTTACAATTGATCACTTTTGATGATCAACCCTGTTAGGAGTATTAATGTGGAGACCGATTAAGATCTACTATGTTAAGAGATTTACAATAGGACTATTAGGTCCACATTTCTTGAAAGGATTTCTTAAGTGTACTACACTTGTTAGAATGAGTAAATAGGTTTGACCTTACTGTATGCAATATAAAATTGTTGATCATAGATCCATTAAAGCTCTCATAATATGAATATCACCTATAGTGATTGATTAATACCTTTTTCTCTACTCATCAATAGCCTGTGTTCTTGTTCTTGAAATTGATTTGATCCTTTTCTGTCCTTCTACATGAATTCTCTTGTTTGATCCTTAGATTGTCTTAGTGGCTACAATCATCATTGAACAACAACATGTTCATAATAGATTGAGCATCTATTTATACACGTATTTTACCTATTCTAGAATCATGCATTACAATGTTAACTCTAGATCCAAGGTTTACAACTTGACCTTGATCTTTAGTTTGCATGTTTTAAAATAGTTAAACTAATTAAAACAATAATATTTACATTTCTTCCTCTGCACATAATGGTTTTAAAACAAATCAAGAAGCTAAATATAAAACTTCAGTGTTTTATCTGGCGTGGAAATTCAGATCCACTTTTTGTGGGATGTAACTGACTAACGGTTCTTGGTCGCCAGGTTGAATTGAAAGTCTGTTGGTGTTCCTTTGTTGAACTGATCATCGGGTTCCCTTCATCTGTCGGGTTCTCCTCTTTTATGTTTCTTCGGGTTGCTCTATTGTTACTTGTCGGGTTCCTTTATCCTTTTTGTCATCGGGTAACACTGAATAGTGTTTGTTGGGATTCTTTGAACTTGGCAATATTGGGTAACCTTGGCATCGAGTATTGTTGTGCCCTATCTTTCGGTGTAGTGTAAACCAATGGTCCAGACCATATTTTTCCTTGTATATACCAATGGAAAAATATAATGCCTTCAATCTCCCCCTTTGACATTAGTATAAAAAAATAATATGTGCATAATACTAAAGTGTTTAGTATTTACACCATGTCTATATCCTTGTCATTATATGACTCCCCCTAATTGTATGCATCATTATAGTATAAGTATATGTACATGTATACTTTCCTTTGTATTATACATTCCCTGTTCTTTTCTCTTTCAAATGTTTGAATGTAAACATCATTTCCTCCTTTCATTTCACTATGACTGTTCATATCACTTCCCCCTTTATACTGACTGAACTGTATGTACATATCACTTCCCCCTTTATTTGATACTCATGAAAAAAATGTACAACTTATAAGATGCCAAAAAATGTGACAAAAATGTGTAACTTACAATGTGTCAAGAATATGTGAGTGGGTGTTCTTGATATCTTCCATCAATTTCTCCCATTTTTCTTCTAGTAGTTCTAGTTCCATGTGCTCTAGCTCTAGCTGTGCATGCATATCATAAATGTTGTCTAGGATAGACATTTTTGGGGTGGCAATTAGTTCTTTTTCCTTTGTCATATGTTTCTGCAATAGTGAGAGTGTCGGTAATAGTTGTGCTTGAAGCTCATTTACCTCATCTCTAAACTTGGTCTCTGTAATCTATATGTCTTGTCTCAGCTTCCGTGCTTGCTTTAGCTTCTCATTGTGCAATTTTATTTCCTCTTCACTATTCAAGAGACTTTGTGCACTTGTCTGAAGATCAACATCTATTTGTGCTATCTTGTCGGTATACTCCTGGGTGAGTTGATCAAGCATGCATAATTTCTGTATCAAAGTAATAGCTTCTGAGATTATTGGATCTATTGTGCTAACCAATCAGAAAGATTTACCTTTTGCAATGCCACTTTTTGGCTTATATTTTCTGCTATCTTGAACTCATATTTATGTTCAAGTATTTCTTCCATTACCTTCTCAGCATCTATTTTCTGAGATGTGATTGCATCTATGAGAACCACTAGTTGATCAAGCATTGGGGCTGTTTGATCAATATCTACATCTGGTACATTTTGTTGAAGTATCCCTCATGCTACTTCAAGTACCTTTTCCTCTTTAGTGCATTTTCTCAACTTGTCTTTCATTTCCGTCCTCTCACAAAGTCTTGCATACTTTGTCAATTCAGTTGGATCCAATGTCTTGGAATCACAAACTAGAATCTCAATGATTTCATCCAGAGTTACTGGATTCTTATGCTTGCTCTTCTTCTTCTTTGAGACTTGTGGGGATGAAGATGTATGAACTACCATTGCTAGTTCATTTTTCCTCTTTGAAGTTCTTGGTGAAGGCTTTGTTGATGATGCTTCTTGTGTTTTCTACTTGGGGTGCAGTCAGTTTTGTGAAGACGTTTCTCCATCAACCTTTGGCGTCTCTGCATATTTTTCTTTTGTTTTCTTCTCTAGCTCATCTTTCTTTTCTTCTTCACTCTTTTCTTTCTATGTGTCCTCTTCTACCTTTTGTGCTTCCTCTTTACTTTGATCACTAGTCTTATCTTTCTGATCATCGGTTGCAGCTTGCTCTGCAGTTGTTTCCATTGTGTCATCTATGGTGTCTCTTGCTTCTGCATCACCCTTGTCCTCAGGTGTGCTTGTATCTTCTGTAGTAGATCCATCATTACTCTCTAGTATATCGATGGCCTTCATCAATACTGGCATATTAATTTGTGTGCTAGCTTGGGTTGTATCTAGAGTGGTGTCCTGCTCGTCAATTTGGTCCTTTTGAGCAGTGACATCTTCATCTTTTTTGTATTTTCTTTGTAGGGTCTGGTTTTTTTGTGTCAATGACTGAATTGTTTGGCTATACTTCATCGTGAACATCCATGTCCTTATTTTATTGGGTATCCATTTGTTGGTGCTTGATCAGATGCTTAAGTGATATGAATATAACATCATCTTCTTTCTGAGGATCTTTATTAGAGTCATAATGTGTGATGTCTTGAATGTCAAGATCATCCATGACTTTGTCCAAATATATTGGCTCCATATCTTCAACATTGTCCAAAGCAATGTGTTGGGGACTTTCCTTGTCTTTCTCCTCCTCTCTATGACGTGTGTCGGTGAGAAGTAACTATTCCTCATGACTTGTTGACTATGTAGGGAGATCTAGGAGTTGTCTCCATTTATTCTCGGTCATTGTATCCAGCTCTATAAACTTATCTTATAGCACTTTGTAAGCTCTAATTTTGGCTACAAATTTGCCTTAGTGCTTCTTCAGTATTTCTTTGATTTCTTCTATCTTAGATTTGGGAGGCATAAGTGTTACTAGTACCCTCTCCCTTGCTTCTCTTTTGGTTTGTAGAGCATATGACCATTGTTGAGATATTTTGTTACCTAGCTCTTTAGTTATTTGATTGACAAATTCAGGTGGTACATATTTGAATTTAACCATTGACCTGGTGATAGCCTCTTGTATCTTATTGTGGTCCTCTAGTTTAAGTGTATCCCATTGTATGATTTTCTTATCATACATGGTGCCAGATGAACCAATGGATTCAAAAATCTCATCAATTGTTAGATTTCTGAAATTATTCTTCACTACATCAGGCTCATCTTCCTTGGAATCCTCTATGTCATCTTTAGTCCTGAACATTCTTTTTCTCCTCTTTGTAGGTGTTTGTTTCTCTGTTTGCTGCTTTGTTTTCTTTTTTGGTTGCTTCATCTTATAGGTCCTTAATTGACATTTCTTAAGAGGTGTGGTGTCGGTCTTAGCAGTTAGACTCCTTGTCCTATTTTCTTTGGTGGAGGTGGAGGTGTATTAGATTCATCTTTCCCTTCACCGATGGTACCCTATTCATTGGTTTCCTCCAATTTTTGTTGTTCCTCCTCATTAACCGATAGAATATTTTTAATATTCTTAACCATGTTTTTCTTCTTATTGATAGTCTTTTTGATTTCTAGGCCTCTTTTTATCTTTGACCTGGCCTCTTCATAAGTGCCAAATCTTGGTTCCTTGTTGTCAATTGGATCGTTGATCAATGCATCAATAGCATTGGTTGCTTGATCTATGTTGATTTCATAATCAAGTGGGGCTAACCAAGTTGCTCTTGGAACAACTAGTTTTATATGGGTGAAGTCTTTATCCACCATAAAACATATCTCATCACTATGTTTTTCAATTAGTTGCTTAGGGATCCTCACTCTTTCAATCATCTTAGATCGCTGAAATAGGTGGAATCTTAGAAAATGCATTGGTTTCATCGGGTTGCAATGCAATCTCCGAGCATATCTTATACTTGGGCTCCACACAGGTTTTATTCTTAATTAACCTAACCATATTCTTCTTATCATTCTTGATCATCATGTTTCTTGAGGTGGTTGCCATTATTTTTCAAATTTTAGGGTTTTCTTGAAAATTTAGGGTTGTCTTGCAAATAATGACAAAGTTCTTTCAATTCCCTTGGTACTTACTTCAATCCGTGATACTAGTGAATGATCTATTCGAGGTGTGATAGATTGAGTCGAGGTCACTCTATTGAATTCTCTTCAATCTCTTTGGTTTTTCTCTACTTTTTCTCTTCAAATCATGGGTGCAAAATGAAGTGCTCCCGTCGAGTATTTATAGACTTTTTCCCTAAGTCTCTCATAAATAATCAATGACTCGTCAGGTCATAAAGATGGAGCTCATCAAGGAGACTTTCAAAATCATCTTTAGGGTTGTTAGGATGCTCAAGATGTCTGTTAAGATTTTTTCTTTCACCAACGGATATCGGTGTTTTTTCATGACAAATTTATAAGTTTTCTTCCTTACCGACGGATGTCAGGTTACATTAGCAATTTAGCCATTTTAAGTGGACCGACAATTCTCGGTAAGTGACAATAGCTCATCCTTTATTTTAGTCGATGATTTTTGGTATGTGTATACCAATAGGGTTGTTTTCTCAAAATTTTAACAAGTAACATAATATACATCTTTATTTATGCAGATTTTGAATATCTATCAATTGTATAAGGGAATTGATGCAAAATATGACATGGTGTAGTGTAGTTTCATACTTACTTTTTTAGCTTAAGTGGGGGTGGTGATGTCACTGGATCCATTGGATGGGGTGTCACCATTTCCATTTCTTAGTCCAACTTCATCATTGCTTGAAGCTTCTCTCCACATTTTGTCTCTATCCCTCTGGATATCTTCAATGGTGTTTCCATTGGGATATGTTCTTGTCTTTGTCATTCGGTCTTTGCAATATTTCTTGAGATGACCAACTTTGTGATAGTGTAAGCATTCCATTCTGAGGTTTGACTAGCCTCTAGAACTTTTGGTCCATGCCCTCATGAAGTTTTTAGCAATGTGACCATATCTACCACATGTTGTACAATTTTTCCATGTACTGTAGTCCCATACATATTGATTACGGACTCTCTTTGGTTGATAGGGAGTTTCTTGACCTTTAGGCTTCCGTGCTTGCCTTTTCTTTTTCCAGAATTCAAGACATGTGTGCCCATTCATTTTGCATGTAGGGTAGTATTTGTCCATGTAGGATTCCTTCCTTGGTTGTTCCATCTTAGACTTACATTCATATGCTTTATGTTTCTTGTTACATTTATAATGGAATCGTATGAATGAAGATGTAGATTTTGGAATACCTTTCATTTTGCCTCTATACACATTTGATGTGTGCCCTTGGTTTCCATAGTTTTTGCATGTAAGCTTTCATGGTCTTGGATTTTCATAGACATTCTTTGGATTGGCTTGATTTGATGATTCTCCATTTTTGGTAAAGCCTAGACTGTTGTTGCTTTTGACTCTTTGTTATCCTTCAAATAAATCATCTATTCTTTTATTGCTTTCTTCAACCTTTCTGATAATTTCATGATGTTGTTGCTGAACTCTAACCTCATACTTTAGTATTTCATTCTCTTCTCTTAGTTCACCAATATCCTGTACTCTTTCAATGAGTTCTATATTCATTATGTTTTCTTCTTGACTCATTAGAATAATCTGATTTGTGATCTCATGGTGATGCTCAACATGTCTTTGAAATTCTAACTCCTTCTCTTGTGGCTTTTCTGTAATCTTCCTTCTGTCATCAATAGCTAGTGTTCTTTATGTTTCAACTTGTCTTGTAGAACTCATTACATCAATCATTCTTACCATCTGGGTCTCTTGACCAATTTGTAGCATCTTTATTTGTTTTGTCAGATGATGATTGATCTCCTTTAGATTTGTGATGTTCTCTTCTGATGTATTTGATCCATTAATTGTATTTGATCTTGAAGATTCAAACAAATCTAGAATATCTTCTTCTTGATAATCTTTTTCATTACTCTGAGTTTCCATACCTTTTCTCTCATCCAACAACTCTCTCTCATCCTAATTCTTGCTTATTTATACTATTCAAAGAACATCTATATCTCAATATTTTTATTCTCAATATTCTTATCAAGTTTGTACTTCTCCATTGTATGATATTTTCTCTTAAGCCTTTAAGCTTTCCAAGAAGATACTTAGCTCTGATACAAATTGTTGGGATTAATGGGAAGTAATATTGATAGGGGAGGGGTGAATTAGTACCTCTAAAACTTTTAACTCTTTTCACCTTTCATCATTAGTAATCATTCTTTATTGTATTACCAACCATATCTATTGTTCTTCTTATGCATGTAAAATTAATTCATAATCTTTAATTGTTTGCAACATTCATAGAAATATTCATGAAAGTAATAAACACATAAAACAAGATATGATATCGCAGAAAACTCCTGTTAGGAAGTAAAAACTATGGTTGGGATGGCACCCACAAAAATTCACTATTTGCAGAATGGAAGGGAGCTGGTAAAGGCTTACAATTGATCACTTTTGATGATCTACCTTGTTAGGAGTATTAATGTGGAGACTGGTTAAGATCTACTATGTTAAGAGCTTTAGCAACACTGATTTAAGTGTGCACTTAGTTAAGAGATTTACAATAGGACTGTTAGGTCCACCTTTTTTGAAAGGATTTCTTAAGTGTACTACACTTGTTAGAATGAGTACATATGTTTGACCTGATTGTATGCAATCTACTATTTATAATCACAGAGCCATTAAAGTTCTCGTAATATAAATATCACCTATAGCGATTGACTAATACCTTTTCTCTGCTCGTCGGTAGCCCATGTTCTTGATCTTGAAATTGATTTTATCCTTTTCTATACTTCTACATGAATTCTCTTGTTTGATCCTTAGATGATCTCAGTGGCTACAATCATCATTGAACAAAAAAAAATTCATAATAGATTGAGCATCTATTTATACACGTATTTGACCTATTCTAGAATCACAGATTACAATGTTAACTCTAGATCCAAGGTTTACAACTTGACCTTGATCTTTAGTTTGCATGTTTTAAAACAATTAAACTGATTAAAAAAATAATAATTACACTGCTTCCTCCACACATAATGGTTTTAAAACAAATCAAGAAGCTAAATATACAACTTCAGTGTTTTATTTGACATGGAAATTCAGATCCACTTTTTGCGGGATGTAACTGACTGTCAGTTCTTGGTCACCGGGTTAAACTAAAATTTTGTCCATGTTCCTTTGTTGAACTGATCATCGAGTTCCCTTCATCTATTGGGTTCCTCTCTTTGTTGTTTCGTCGGGTTGTACTGTCGTTACTCGTCAGGTTCCTTTATGCTTTTTGTCATCAAGTAACACTAAGTAGTTTTTGGTGGGATGCTTTGAACTTGGAAGTATTGGGTAACCTTGGTGTTGGGTAGTGTTGTTCCTTGTCTATCGGTGTAGTGTAAACCGATGGTGCAGATCATGTTTTTCCTTGTATATACTAATGGAAAAATATAATTCCTTCAGGAAAGACCATGCTATTTTAATGTTTCAATCTTGCACTTTATTTTAATCTTTGCATTTAATACTTGTTTATGCAATTTTAAATTTATTTTCCCCTTTAATATTTTTCACAGACTATGATATTTTTAAATCATTTTACCCTTTGAATCCTGTTCACATTATCTTTCTTTGAAATTTATCCTTTATGCATTCTTTGCACAAAAAGGACTATATTTTGACACTTGGCATGCACTGATTTGGTTCTCTTAACTGGCTCTTAAACTCATCCTTTAACCTTGGTTCGCCTTGGATACTTGGAGACTACTTAGTCTCTAAGTCTCTAATAGATTTCCTTGACCATGGTTTCCTTTTGAGACTTGGAGATTACCTTTAGTCTCTAAGTCTCTAAAATATTTTACTTGACCATAACCCTTAACCATGCTTTGACCAAAATTATTCTACATAGTTTAGTCTCTGAGTCTCTAAGAGATTTTCTTAACCCTAGGTCTACTTGGAGTTTAAACACAGGCCCTTGATCTTAATATACATCCGAGGGTTTACACGAGATCTCTGAAGGAAAGGCACTTAACATTTTTCTTTTCACGACTTTGCAACTATAGTTAACTATCCTCTAGTCGCCGAATCTCCACATTCGTCTCCCAACCACAGTTAACCTTTGTGACTTCATGATTGCACAAACTATGATATTTTTAAATTATTTTACCCTTTGAATCCTGTGTACATTATCTTTCTATGAAATTTCACCTTTATGCATTCTTCGCATAGAAAGCACCATATTTTGACACTTGGCATGCACTAATTTGCTTCTCCTAACTGCCTCTTAAACTCATCATCTAACCTTGGTTCACCTTGGAGACTTGGAGACTACTTAGTCTATAAGTCTCTGAAAGATTTCCTTGACCATGGTTTCCTTTTGAGACTTGTAGATTACCTTTAGTCTCTAAGTCTCTATAAGATTTAACTTGAACCCAACCCTTAACCACACATTGACCACAGTTATTCTACATAGTGTAGTCTCTGAGTCTTCAAGATATTTTCTTAACCCTAGGTTTACTTAGAGATTAAACATAGGCCCTTGATCTCTATCTACAACTGATAGTTTGCATGAGATCTCTGAAGGAAAGGCACTTAATATTTTTCTTTTCACAACTTTGTGACTATAGTTAACTAGCCTCCAATCGCCAAATCTCCTTAGTTATCTCCCAACCGCAGTTAACCTTTGCAACTTCAGGACTGCACAATCACGCGATCTCAGAAGCCCTAGCGGTTAACTGCAAAACTTTTGTGACTTCGTGACTATGCTCGATGGTTAACTTGGTGGTTAGTCGAGAAGTCTCCACGGTTATCTCCTAACTATGGCTTCCTTTCATGACTTTGCGACCACTCTCCATGTGTCCCTTTATCCTAGTCATCATCTACGCCCCCTATCTACAAAATTTTCTATTTTCGGTTGCCAACACATTTCCCAAGGCACCACTTGTCACCTGCAAACATGTGAAGAGAGACTCATGCTCTTCTTCACATTTCAATATGTTTGTTCTTTGGGTTATAAACACTTGAAACTACATTCCCACCACCAATGTGGGATTAAATTTCTACAAGTTATAAAGCCTTTCTCATTATTCTCCCAAAATATGGGGCCCAATAGCACACTGAATCCTTCAGCCAAGGTGCCCACCAAGGAGCCTTGTGGCTTCTTACTTTACATACCAATTGAGTGGCTTAGTATTTAAACATTGAAAAATTCCATGGTGAATGTGGGATAATGACATTTAAAATTTTTCAAAGCCTGGGAGCCCCTCCAAACTTTTGCGCATCTTTCTTGCCTTGTTTATTGCATTGTAATGTTTAAAACTCCATGTTCGGCTCTTCCTACATCCACACAACACCTCATTGCATTGATTTTGTCTTTCAACGCAGGCTTTGGTTGGATTTACATCTGCAAATTTCTATTTGCATTTTAAACATTTTAACTCCCTTCATGCCTTTTAGCATAGACATCTCTCTCTTTATTTTATCACAACACCTCCTTTAATACCTTTTGTGCAATGTTTTCCTTTAATTTATACCTTCCATTAGCATTTGTAATGTCCCCCAAATCTGTGCAATTCTCACCCTTGTTGATCTGCGTTGGCCATTATTAATCTACATTTGTTTAAGTTTTAAAATATTTTTCCCTTTGCACTGGGAAGCTCCTTTTATACCAGCGTAGACTTTCATTACATTGTGCAAGTCACTGCGCAGGCTATGCAACACATTTTCCAATGTTTTTAAGTAAATTTTCTTTCAGTGCCAATGTTTTTAAATAAATCTACATGGGCTCCCATCCAATTTCAGCTCACACTCTCCTTGTTCTCTGCACATAATTTGCAAATGGTTTATGTTTAATGCCCATGCTCTACAAAAATTATGAAATTGGTTTTATCCTTGTTAAATTGCATTTTGTATTCAAATTTCAGCTCTTCCCTTTATCCAGCATGGTTTTTATCCTCTGCAAACACTTTTGTAAATTTAAAAGTTTTAAAATGGCTTTCAATGTCAGTGTGGACACCTCCTTTCAACAGTTGTGTGACATCATGGCCTTCATTCTTTGTATTTATCCTTATCTCCTTAGACCCCTATTTGGACTTCATCATTTTTGGTTTGGTCCGCCTTGTGTTCTTTGCCTAGCATGGGGTCCTTCCACCTTAGCTATTCCATGTGTGATTCTCCTGTCATACTTCCTCCTTCCCTTATTACTCCACACAACTTTCTTTTCTCACATTAAATGTAGGCCATTGCGTTTCAAATGCAAATGTTGTAAGACCTCCTTCCACTACATGTTTTACAACACCTTTGTTAACAATGCAAAACATGATTGAGTACTTTCAAAAAATAATATTGAAAGTTTTCATCACTTAATATGAACTGGATACCCTCAGGCTTGGACCCTAATTGTTTCAGTTCTAATCTCTTGTTGGCCAGTGTACATTTTATTCTTACTATTTTTTATTTTCATAACATAATTAAATCATGCAAAACACCGGTCAAGAGTTTTATGTGGCAGGCATCCAGCTCTGATCATCACATGTCAATTTATTCTAAAGCTTGTCAACTTATATATTGTAACACCGTCACAACAACTGTTTTGATAAATTTATAGTTGGGAAAACCAATAGAGAGTTTCTAGGATTCACTTCTCTAGGAAAGGTTTAAAGTGTGGCCTACCTGAAGGCATCTCAAATAACTTCATGTAACCCTTTCTCTGATCATTCATACCATTCTAAACAGGCCAAAACAAGTTGAAATCTGCCAACAATCTGAAGTCTTATGCTCCTTCTCGTGACATGAACCTACCATCAAGTTGATTTTCTTGGGCATAGAGAAATGGTATTATTGGATAATTTAGAACTTGTTATGCAAGCATCACATAATCCCACCCTTACCGTGCAACTCCTTTCTTTCTCAGTGCAGCCTCATTCTTCCACATTGCGCTGGCTTTGTCCATGCCTCCACACTTCTGGATTGTGTTGCATATCATAGAACTTGTTCATAATAAGTGTGTAGATTCTCTTGTGTGCATTGGCCTTTGTTTCACTGCATTCCCCGCAAATACATTTAAACTAAAACACTTGGCAAATTTTTCATCATTTTGTCGAAAACCCCAATTTCTATTCATGTTTGTATTTTGATATAAATATGTCAGGTAGCCTTTTGAAATTCCTGTGAAAACTGATCAAATGTCACCATATGATCTTTGAAATAGGAAAGCATACAATTTGGTATGCCAACATTCACTCTATAACACAAATTTGTATATCGATTCCTAAAATGAGAGATTTTAATAGTCAAATTTGACTACTTCATTATTTCTGAAAATTAAGGCATTGAGACCTTGAAAAAGTCCATCATGAATGCCCTTTTTAAAAATGCCAAAATGTATCCCGAGAGGCTACCAATGGAGGAACCGGCTCATTTAGATGCAGAGAAGATATGTGCTAGAGGGATTTTCCAAAAACCTTTAGGATTGCAAGATAATAACGTTCAAAATAAGCTACCTAAAAAACTGTGCAAATGCGAACATTAGAACAGTAGGAATTGCAAATGAATTAGCCTTTGAAAAAATAGGAAAACTTGTTTCAAGGCTCCACCATTGACCATGGTAATACACTTGGATATAAGGAGAATAAGGAAACAATTCGCATCTCAAAACCTCAATCTCACATGAAGTTATGACCCTCTGAAAATGAGTATCCTGTGAAAATAATTTTGTCAACAATGTCAATCTTCACAAATTGCCTTTGGTTCTGATTTCCAAAACCTATCAAATGAGACCCTTGAAATCTGGAAAATTGGAAATGGATTTAATTTCAAAAATATATTATGAAACTCTAATGGGATTTCTCTGATGATCAATAGGTCAACTGACAATATCCTTCAAAGTTAGTCCTTCACTAACTTCTTGAAAATAAAACAACAAACACGCATAAATTGGTTTTGGAATAACCTGAGCACAATAACCAGACAGATTGGCATAAGTCTGAAAATATTCATGGGGAAAATTTTCCATGATTACAATATAGGGTATCATTAAATTCTCCATGAAAATCAACTAGATACACACTGTAAGACCTCAAAGTAGGTACTTCTACAATTTTGCACTTGACACTGAGAAACTGAATTAATTGCAAACGGAATAACTTTGGCAAACTGTGCAAAAAAATTCATGGGTGTCTAAAAATGGAAAAAAAAAGGTTCTCTCTCATGACTAAAACACCTTAGAATAATCCTTATGTCATGAAACATTAATCTGGCCAAAGATATAAACCTCCAAAATAGGTTATTTGATATAATTAGGATATGTGCAATATGCAGCTTTAAGTGAACAACTTCAAATGACCCTCTTCAAAACTCATCAAATCTGATATCTGAAAGTTATGACCCATTATATATACTCCATGATAGGTTTTAAATACATGCCCCAAGTGGTATCTCAAAAATCATCAGGTCTCATTTTACTAGCATCCAAAATAGGCCTTCTCCACAAGCCTTTTAGGGAAGCAATTCATACTTAGGGAAACTTTTTAGTATAGTCACTCCAAAAAGTACTCACAATTTTGGAGTTCCAACATGGCCTCCCTTAAATTATTCTTCACTTTCTCATGAACTTATCTCATTGACTATGCAAAATCATCTGCATGTCCACTGATTCCCTCATATCCTTTTAAGTCTCTAAGCTCCAATACACCCCTTGGATGTATTCCATATACAATCTCAAATGGACTCTTACCAATAGTCCTGTTTTTGCTATCATTGTAGGAAAATTCTTCTTATGGGATGAATTTCTCCCATCCTTGCCCATACTCTTTTGTCAAACATATTAGCAAGTTTCCAAGAACCCTATTTATTACCTCTATCTGACCATCCATTTGAGGATGATATGCAGAACAATGAGACAAATTAGTTCCTAGTCTTTTCTATAGGGTCTTCCAAAAGTGTTCCATAAAATTCACATCTATGTCTGCAACTATACTCATTGGTAAGCCATGTATCCTTACTATCTCCTTGAAGAAAAGATGGGCAATGTGACTGGTATCATGTGTTGTTTTACATGGGATGAAATGACTCATCTTACTGAATCTTTCTACTATCACAAACACACTGTCCAAACCAGTTGGTGTCCTAGGTAGCCCCACTATGAAATCCATACTTATGCACTCCCATGGTCTATTTGGGATGGGAAATGGCTGGTAAAGACTTGCATTTGATGATATTCCCTTTGCCTTCTAACATACTCCACATTGCTCCACATACCTTCTTACATCTTTCTGCATTTTAGGCCACCAATAGTATCTCTCCACTAAGTCTAGGGTCTTGTTTAACCCAAATTTTCTACTAAAACTTCCATTATGCTTCTCTTGGATTAGGTTCTCCCTTATGGAACCCCTTGGAACACATAGTTTCTTCTCTTTAAACAAAAAACCATTCTATAAGGTATAGTTTGCATATTCACTATGAAAGTGAGTTTCAAATTCATTACACACCAATAGATCTCTGAGAAATCTGAATCTCCTTCATAGAGGTCCTTGAATCCTTCAACCCTTGTACTCTACAATTGAATCTCTTGGATGGTAAGAAATATCTTACTAAGGGCATTTGCTACCTTGTTATTTACCCCCTTTTTGTACTTGATAGTAAAAGTGTATGATTTTAGAAACTCCATCCATTTTAAGTGCCTCAAACTAAGCTTCTCATGTTTATTTATGTAGCTTAAGGCCTAGTTATCAATGTAAACCACAAATTCCTTTGGAAACAAGTAGTGCCTCCACTTCTTAAGAGCTTGCACCAACACATAAAGCTCTAGATCATAGGATGAGTATCTAGATTTTTCCTCATTAAGCCTCTCACTAAAGAAGGCTACTGGTCTTCCTTCTTGACTTAGGACTACACCCATTGCTATGTTACTAGCATCACATTCCACTATAAATAAATTATCAAAACTTGGTAAAACCGGTATTGGCTAGGTGGCCACTTCTTTCTTCAATCTCTCAAATCCTTCATTGGCTTCCTTGTTCCACACAAACTTTTTTTTTACTCCACCCTTAATGGTATCTAGGACAGGTGCACAAATTTCACTAAATATCCTCAAAAAATTCCTATAGAATTGGGATAACCCATGGAAGCTTCTCACTTTAGTCCCTATCTTAGAAGTAGGCCAACTTAATATGGCTTCCACTTTGCTCTTATCCATCTTTAAGTCACCTTGGGATACTACAAATCCTAGGTAGACTAGTTCTTGTTTCAGAAACTCACTCTTTTCAAGATTTATGGTGAGATTCTCCTCCTACAACCTATCCAACACAAGTTCTAAGTGTTTCATATGCTCTTCCTTTGTTTTACTAAAAATGAGGATGTCATCTAGGTAGACTACTACAAATACCCCTATATAATCCTTTAAGACTTCATTCATGACCCTCCTAAAATTACTAGGTGTATTTGTAAGCCCAAATGGTATTACTAACCTCTCATATAACCCCTCTATGGTTTTAAAGGTTTAATTATATTCATCACCCTCTTTCATCCTAATCTGATAGTATCCACTATTTAAATCAATCTTTGAAAAATACTTAGCACCCCCAAGCAATCCATTGAATCTTTTATTCTAGGAATAGGAAATCTATATCTAATATTTATCCTATTTATTTCCCTAGAGTTAGTACACATTCTCCACTTACCTCCCTTTATAGGAGCCAAAACCACTAGGACAACACATGGGTTGATGCTCTTTCTGATCAGTCCTTGGTCCAATAGTTCTTGAACTTGCCTTGATATCTCTTTGTTTTGTTCTGGTGTCATTTGGTATGCAACATTGTTAGGAAATGATGCCCCTAGCACAAATTCAATTTTATGATTGATTTCTCTCTTTGGGGATATTGTAGCTAGAGTCCCTTCACAAATGATATCTTGAAACTTATCTAACAACTGCTTCACTTCTGCAACCATAGGAGATTGTTTAGGTGTCTCTTACTCTTTTGTCTTCACCAATATTGCATAGCCAATTCCTTCTTCCTCCTTCATGTCTTTGAAGAATTCTTTCCCAGTAATTAGTAGGGTGTTGGATTCCATATTATCCACTATTCCTCCTCTATCAAGGACTATATCTTATAACTTACTCCATTCTTCTTGAATTAGTACTTATTCTCCTTGCCATGGTGAACTGCTTCCTTGTCATACTGCCATGGTCTTCCAAGAAACAGATGGCATGCATCCATTGGTAATACATCACAAAGTATCCTATCTTGATACCTACCAATAGTGAATTCAACCCACACTTTCTCATTAACCAGTATATTATGTCCCTTATTCAACCAAGTTACTTTGTAAGGACACACATGGGGTATCTTGAACAATTTGAGTTTTTGTACTTCTTCCTTTGATATGACATTATCAATATATCTAGACTCTATTAAGACTCTACATACTTTACCAATAATCTTGCATTTGACCCTAAAAATAGCCCTTCTCTACTTGTGTTCATCACTTGTAGGTTCTTTGATTAGAATCCTCCTAAGAATCAAGCTTTCTCCCTTATCTGAATCCAAGCTTACCTCTGATTGTTTATTCATGTCCTCTTCTTTCACATAAGCAATATTCTTCTCACCTTGTGAGGATGTTAGCTTATCTGGACACCTATAGGCAAGGTGACCCAATTGGCCACAATAGTAACACTTCATTGAATCAAAATGTGAATTCCTCCCAAATCCACCGAAATTGCCTCTTCCACCACTATGAAAGCCTCTACCTCTATTATATCCTCCTCTACTACTGGACTCATGGTTTTTTTCAACAAACTTAGAGTCTCCTTGGTTTCTATTTTCATTCCTCCTTCCATTAGAGCCACCTCTATGTCCACCTCTAGAGTCTCTACCTCTTCCTCTTCCCCTAGAGTTGGAATCTTGGTTCTTTCTGAGTTTTTCTTCCACCTTAAGGGCCATTTGAAAACACCCATGGATAGAAGTTAAATTGAAGAGGCTCAAATCTTCTTGTATTTTCCATCTAAGGATTTTGATTCTTTCCACTTCCTACACTCTTGACTTAAGACAATTTTTGGAACTCTTCAGTATAGGATGCCACATCTAGATCCTTTTGTCTAAGATTTTGCCTCCTTTTGTGTAATTGGATATCATAATCCTCTGGTAGGTATTTCCCTTTCACCTTAACCACTATAGCCTTCCAAGTTTCTATTGGCTTCTTTCCTTCCCTTTCTCTTTCTTCTTGCAAAAATTTCCACCAAGTTAATGCTTGTCCTCTAAGCCTTGATTTGGCTACTTTCACATTTTGTGCCTCTATGATACCATCACATTCAAAATGGTTTTCCATACCCTCAATCCACTCCATAACCATCTTTGCATCCATTATGATAGAGAACACTAGAATTACTTCTAATTATTTTCCACTTAAGTCCTTGATGACTTTGATGAATGGTTCCTTAGGTAGTGGAGGGTAAGGTTCTGGTTCTGCCTCCTCTTCAACTAGACCTTTTCCCTTGTCCTTATCTTCCCCTATTTGTTCTTTCATATTGCTTGCTACTTCTACCACTTCAGCTAACTTCAACTTCATCTCCTCCATAGCTTCTTCAAGAAGTCTATTCTTGACTTTCTTCTCCGAAAAGTCCCTTTCCAATTCTGCATTGGTCACCATGGTTCTTTCTCCAATGTATTCACTCCTCTCTTTCATACACTGACTACTTCCCAAGCCTTTCAATGGCTCTAATACCAATTTTATGGGGAGCTCTAACTTCTAAGAGATTTCTTTCTCTAACTAAGACCCTTTCTTTGGTCTTCCTATTGTATTCTTCCCTACCCTATCTAGAGTAAAACTCAATGATGCCCTATCTTCTTTAGAACTCTCTACCAACTTCAAACTCCCTTCAAGTCCTTCTCCATTCAACTATGCACCCATAGGTTGTTTTAGCTAATTTATCTCCAATCTGATCTTAGGAATAGAAATGGGATTCTTGACCATTCCTAGGTCTCTTACAAGTGGTTTTAATATACTTTTATGGATCCCTCCATTAGGTTTCAATCAGGTTGTTAGTTTTCTTGTTTTGAGGACTTGTATCCTTTTTGGTCAATTAGGCCTCCTAGAAACTAGTTTTCTTGGATTTCTTCTCAAATCCCCTTAACAACCCTCTTAATAAATTATGTATTCTTTTTAGGCCAAAACTAGGCTCTAGGATTTTCTAGGTTTTAGACCCCCACCCTATCCGTACACTGGACTTTCACTAAACCCCTATTTTTAAGGGTTTTAGGAGCATGTTCACCAATCTGGTTTATTTTTCTTCAATGGTTTCTCTAAACAAATCTACCAATCTCCTCCTTACATTTAGCTATCAAGGACACATCCCTCTTCATGCTCCCACCATTGATTGGTTCAATCCAATCCATTTAGCATCTTTCCATGCTATTGTTCTACACAAGACACTAACCAGAATGCCACTTCACTCACCTAGGCCTTATTGGTAAAAATAGCTCTGATGCATCCATAGACCCCAAAACACATATTTACATTATCTATACTATCTCCTACTTGATTCCAATTGGCCATAGTTTTCCAACCATGGAATCTCAAGAGGGACACATATTTACAAAACTGGCCCTGAACAGACTAGCGAAAGAGTAAAACTCCAAGAATTTACAAAATGTGAAAAGAAAGTAACAATCTACAAAACTAACTCCACAAAGAACTTCTAAATGAAAAAACACAAATTTTCAATGCGTTCATTCATGACATTCAATCCATTAAGTGACTAGATCAAGGCTATATTGCAAAAACACAGTCAAAAACTTGCTTCTCAGTTCACAATTTGTACAATGCTACTTCCAACTATCAAATTAGGGTTTCTTCAACCTTATATATCATATTACCACATGTTTGGACCCTCATGTCAGGATTTGGGCACCATTAAAGCCCTTTCCTAGGTTTTAGGAAATGTTGTCATGACAACTTTGCAAAGTTACAAAGTTGTCATGAGCAAATTTTACATCTTTTACTCAAATGACAAACTACTACTTCCAATGGCCCAATTTGATCCTAAAACACTTCATATGACCTTAAAACATTCAAAAAAATCATAATCACAGGTGCCACTCCATTTTGGATTTTGGGTCAACCTTTGACCTTTTGGCTGAGATTCTAGGACTTAAACCCCTAGATCCTATTTGATCACATCAAACACTAAACCCTAATCACTCCTACCTCTACACACACAAAAAAAAAAATAAAAAAAATTGGGACTTAATATTTAGTCCTTATTACCTTATTTGGTTTTCCAAACCAACCTACAAGCCAAAATTCTTTAAATATCTTACAAAGACCTTAAGGTGCTCCTGCACCACAAGTCATAGACGCTGCCCACACCAATACCTAGCATCACACAAATAACATTTCAGAAGGAGTAGAGAGAGATAATAGAAGATTTGATCATTGTTGGTTTGCATTCATTTTTGTACCTCCTTTATTATTTTTTATTTTATTGATCCATAGTTTCATTATTAGTAGTTATTCTATTGATTTCCCCGATTGCAAATCAGTGCTACTAACCCCACTTGTTAACTTGAGCTTGTGGTGTAGATTCTAATCCATGTGTACACACATACACATGCACATGCACATGAATATGAACATACACACACATACACATACACATACACATACACATACACATACACATACACATACACATACACATACACATGCACATACAGGTAAAAGTACAATCAATTGTCACACTTTTATAAAGGAAAAAGGCTAGCAACACAATAAATGTTCAACTTTAATGACATAAAAGTGATATTTATTTTGGGAATTTGAAGATGATGTAAACTGATGAAATGTGTAAAACTAGATGAAGTTTGTGCCTTTTTTTTTTAATTTTCAAAGAATAATTTTCATTTGTTGAAAAACCTTTCAATTCAGGGGGTCTACCTCCCGCCAAAAAACTATATGTAAAAAATATTTTTTCCCTTTGATTTAAATATGTTTTAGATGACATGTATAGCTAGTGAAGTAAAAAATAAATATTGGTTTCCAATCTATATTTTTTCCATTATAACTGCTCACGTCTTTTGGAACCTTTGGTTTCATTTTGTGATGTTTGTTTTTTGGTGTGTAATAAGTCCTAATCCATGTATTGGCATGAGATTGTTTGGAAACCTTATAAGCCAAACTAATTACATATCCAACTTAGGATATTTTTTGTTCATTTTTGGTTCCTCTAGTTAGTTTTCTTGTTTTTTGTCACCATTCAAGCTTTGGATAGGTGTATACATCTTCAAAAGCTTGATTTTTGTCTTTTGTCATTTTTGTTGCTATTTTGAGAAAGTTGTTGTTCAGCAAGTTGTTGTCCTAATGCAAGAAGTTGGAGGGAAAAGAGTTTCTTGAGAAAAACTAATGGATTATTTTGATTACAAGGTCCCTTTAATATTAAAAGGTAGAATGGGGTAATGTGGGGGAGAGTCAAAGTTTTGGTTGCTGTAACAGTGAAGATAATTTTAAATATATTGTAACTTCCTATAAATTTGTGAAATAATGGTTTTCCATATGATTTAATAGATTTATATGGATTTGAAACCAATCTAGAGAGTTAGGAAAAAATGTTGGCTTTCATTTTATTCCATTTTGAGCATCTGAAGTTCTATGGTTTGTGAGAAAAGTGATTTTTAGTGTAGAGAGGTCCAATAAAGGAGGGTTAGCTAGGGTTCGATTTGAAATGGATGTAGTCAGAATTTCCACCATAGGTTTTCATAAAAACTTGGTGTAATTCAAGATATTCTAATTTATTTTAAGATTTTTCAGTCCATTTTTGTGTTCATGTAGGGAAGAGTGAGAAAATGGATGCCCTAGGTGGACATCCTCATGTGGTTGCCTAGAAATTTGATTACTTTAAGTTTACAACTTTTAATGGGTATTGAGGTAGAAGGTATAGCTATGGTTTTTGATGTTTTTCAATATCCTTGAACTACTCGAAGAGTTGGTTTGAAGAAATGTCTAATAATATTGGTAGTTCCTTTGTTAAATGGACCTAATTACCCTTTGTAGGTCACTGTAAATCTGCAAGTTTAGATACCTTGTGATTGGTGTTGAAATTTGTCCTTGTGGAATTAGTATGAGGTCCATTTTTTGGGTATTTGAATCAGTAGTATATTTAGTGAATTTTTTGGGGAAATGATGAATTAACAAGCGAAAGTTGTATTCACAGGGCAACAAGGAATTTAAGGGATTTATCATGCAAGTCTATATAAATATATTGGGGAAAAAATGAATGATTGGAACATGATGTTGTGTCCACATTGAAATGATTTATACACCTATTTGAAGTTATACTCACATTATAGGGGATGTGGGTGTCTTGATCCAAAGATCCCCTTTTGGAACACTTGCATTCAAGAAGGCATAAGGATAGTTTAAGAATCAATGAGTGGTTTGATCTGAACCTTTATGGTGTTTAAAGTCCTTTGTTGAAATGCTAGATTTGATTGTCCCTCTAGAGGTGTACCAAAGTTCTAGACTCTGTATCATTTTTGGTATCATATTTATTGGCTACATTTCTTGGAGAAGAAATCTGGTTTATGTTATATATAGAGCCTTTTGTTGGTAGTTGCAAAATGGTGACTAATGCAGAGCTTGATAAGAAGGTGGGAGACCAAGAAGAAGAGAATATGTTCTTGAGAGAAATATTAGAACATTTGGAAGATAAGTTGGACCAAGTAGAGAAGATTGTAGAAAATAAAAAAGAATAAAGACAAGGAATTAATGAAGATGAAGAAGAGGAAGAACCTAAAGAAGAACTAAATATACTTGAGGATCAAAAATGTTTCTTGAAAGATTTGAAGACTTTGGGAGGCAAGGCAGTGGAGTTACACAGGTTTGATGGGAAAGTGAATGTTTGGGTTGTGATAGATTGGATTTAAGCTTTAAAGAATCATTTTGAATGTGAAGGGATCACTAAAGCACAATAGGTAAAGGTATAAAAGTCTAAGATGAAGTGAGTGTTGATGACAATTATTAAAATGTGTATTGTCATTGATGTTTACATAGATATAGTGATTTTTACACAAATGTCTAATCCTATCCAATCAAAGTCAGTGTATGCCAAGTTCTCTTGGGCATTGAAGAATACCAAAGTGATTTCCAGTTCTAACCGAGTTCACTCAGACATTACAGTAACGGTTGGACATTGAAGGATTGCAGTATTAACCGAGTTATGCTTTTAGTATCAGCTGACTAACAAAATTTTGTATTTTATGGTTAATTTATTATATGCAGCCAAAAGACAAAAGTTTTATTATTTGGAAGGCTATTCAAGCCAACTTGACAAGGCTTATCATATATATAAGGTCAAGTTTGAATTGAATATGTAATATGTGTGTGAGTTTGTGATATGAAGAGCGAAGGCAAAATCAAATGGGATTTTGATTAAGGACAGAACATACAGAGATGCAATAGAATATTTGATCAGTGAGGATCCAGTCTTAAAACTAGAACAATGATCTGAATAAGAAAAGACGGTTGCTTGGACAATCAGGTCAATACATTGTTACTCTCTAACAATTTTAGCAGTGATATAAATCTCTTTATAGAGTAGACATAATAGTCTTTTGTAAATCCTCTCACAAGGTGACATTTCTACATTGAAGTGTTTAAAGACCTCTAATAAGACCACTCCTTACAAGGTTATTAAATCCTCTAATAGGGTCACACTTAACAGTGTGCACTGTAACCTTTAACAGGGTTGAATCCTAACAGGGCTCACTTCAGAAGAGTGAAAAAGAGTGACTAGTTTCAATTGGTAGTTTTCCCAAATTGGGTTTCCACATTAAATCTTGGTGTTATTTGTGTACATGTTATTTTATTTATGATTTATGTTTCTACACTTAATCACTAAAGGATAAATACAATTAATATCTTAAGTTTTCTTTGTTAACCGAGTGACAACAAAATATTTATGTTAATCAAGTAACAGTTATAAGTTTAATTAAGACATCTAAGGGACTTAGATTTTTTTTTGTGGTAGCTGATTCACCCCTCCCCTCTCAGTTACTCAACTCATTTCCAACAATTGGTATCAGAGAATTTGGTTCTTTCATGAAAGGTTTCAAACCCTAAGCTAAATATTAGAGATGTCTTATAGAAGGGAGATCCCCAAGCTTAACAAAGACAAATTCGCTGCATGGTAAGGTTTGATGAAGCTAAATCTATATACTATTGGAGACACTGGTTTGCAATCCCTAGATCAAAATTATGTGGAACCACTGAGACCTATGTATGTGGATCAGATTATGGATGTGAATAATCACAACATAATGATGATTAATATAGATTCCTCACTCAGCTATTTTGAATTTGATGAAGTTAAGGACTGCCCTAATGCTATTGATATGTGGAAGAAACTACATGATATACATGGAGGAGATGAAAATGTAAAGATAGCCAAATCAAAAAGTCTCAGAGGTTAGTTTGATAAGATGAAAATGAAAGAAGGAGAAGACATTACAAAATATAGTGAGAGAATCAAGAAAAGTGTTAGTGCCATCAGAGCTATCAGTGGAACAATTGAAGATAACATAATGGTTAGTAAGGTATTGAGAGCTTTACTTCCTATCTATGCTCTTAAATTTTAAGCTATTCAAGAGATGAGGTGCAATAATGATATAACTCTAGATGCATTGGTTGGAAGGCTAACAACTTTTGAGTTGGATAATTTTGACAATTATTCTCCTAACCCTAGCAATTTTGAGTTTGCATTCCAAGATAAATTAAACCTTGGTAGGATGAATAGAAACTCAAAAGGAAAATAGATTGATAGTGATAGTGATGATGATTGTGATGATGAAGATCTGGAAATCATTGAAGCATTACTTGCAAAGAGAGCTGCCAAAGGAAAGTACAAAGAAAGAATACCATTGATTTTCTTTTCATGTAATGAGGTTGGTCATATTGCTGCTATGTGTCCAAACAAAGATGAGAAAAAGTTCAAAAAGTACAAAGGGAAGAAGGATTTCAAGAGATACAAAAGATACAAGGACAAAGGTAAGAAATCTTGTTATATTGAAAATGATTCTGATAGTGATGAAGATGAAGATGAAATGGTTTACATTGCTATTAAGGATGAGTCAAACAATGAAGATAATGAAAAGACAACACTTTATTCTCATATTAGAAAGAATGACACTTAGATAATTGATAGTATTTGTTCTCACCATTGAATGGTGATAAAACAAAATTTGAACATCTTAAGAACTATGATGGTGGGAGTGTCAGTTTTGGGAATGATGAACCTTGCTATGTGAAAGGTAAAGGTTGTATTTCTCTAACAAAAGGAATCAAATATGATAATGCTTATTGCATTGAAGGACTAAGGTGTAATCTACTAAGTGTGGAATATTTGAATAACATAGGTTTAAAGGTAGAATTCATGAATGGTAAGGCCAAGCTCCTAGATGCTAAGGGAAATGTAGTTGGTACTAGTAGGCAAACAAAAGGTAATATATTCTATCTTGATCTCACTAAAAGTTCATTATTTATTGCACAAGTAGAAGAAAGATAGTTATGGAATAAAAGGTTGTGTCATGTGAATTTTGATAAATTGGTCAACATAAGCAAGAATAAAATAGCAAGAGGTATTCCTATTCTAAACAAACCTGATTTAGCAATATGCAAACAATGTCATATTGGGAAGATGGGCAAGACTAGTTTCAAGAGAAAGAATTATAAAATAGAATAATTCTCAGAGTTAGTGCATACTGATTTGTGTGGATTAATCAAAATAACAAGTTACATAGGTGAGAAGTATTTCATTCTATTTTTTGATGACCATTCCAGAATGATGACTGTTATGTTTCTCAAAGAAAAATCAGAAGCTTTTCAAAAGTTGAAGTGGTAAATTTCCATAGTTGAGAAGGAAATAGGAAAGAAACTTAAATGCCTAAGATCTGACAGAGGAGGTGAATTCACTTCTAATGAGTTCAATGAATTTTGAAATGAAAGAGGAATCAAGAGACAAGTATCTACCCTAGGTACACCATAGAAAAATGGGATAGCAGAAAGAAGAAATGGATCTATTATGGATTGTGCAAGAAGCTTGATGATTGAAAATAATCTTGCAACCAAATACTGGAAGGAAGCCATCAACACTACAATTCACACCTTGAACAAAGTTCAACTGAAGAAAGGTACTGATAAGACACCTTTTGAATTATGGAATGGATATAAACCCAATTTTAATTATTTCAAAGTATTTGGAAGTAAATGTTACATCTTGAAGGAAGAAAGAAATGGAAAATTTGATGTAAAGGGTGATGAAGGAATATTCCTAGGTTATTCCTACAAAAGAAAATCATATAAATGTTTGAATCTTACTACTCATAAAGTCATAAAAGTATACATGTAAAGATTGATGAGTTTGTAGAGAGAAGTGAAGAACAGAGTAGTAAAGAGCCTAAGGACTACAAAAAATTTGTGTATTATGAACTTGATACTATACCTAAGACACAAAAAATGGTGATTGGAAAAAAAACATGTCAACCACTAAATTCATCAGCACAAACCATGTTGTAACCTGTGCAACCCGAGCTGCTAACTAAAGAAACCAATTCTTAGACTGAAGAAACTGAGTCACAGATAGAGGGAACCAGGTCACAAATAGAGGCACCTGAGTCTCAGATAGAGGCACCCAAGTCTTAGACAGTGGAACTCGAGTACCAGTTGGAAGAAAAGAATAGAATGTTTGAACATGGTGAACCAAGTGGATCAAGCCCATAATCAAAGAGGGAGGAACACTATACTTGCAAAATATGTTAGAAGGCATCATGGACCTGAGAAAATAATTGGAGATCAGAGAGAAGGTGTAATGACAAGGAACAAAATTAAAGGTACATGTTTGCTTAGTGAAATTGAACCTAGATCTATTAAATATGCATTGAATGATGAAAGCTAGATAGAAGTCATGCATGAAGAGCTTGGGTAGATAGAAAAGCAAAAAACTTGGACTCTTGTACCTAGACCAAAAGACAAGAATGTGATTGGTACTAAGTAAGTTTTCAGAAGCAAGATGAATGAAAAAGGTGAAGTTTCCATAAACAAAGCAAGAATAGTGTGTAAAGGATATGCTCAAGAATAGGGTATTGATTATGGAGAAAAAATTTCTCCTATTGCAAGACTTTAAGGAGTCAGAACTCTTTTGGCATATACTACACATAAAGGATTCAAGGTATACCAAATGGATGTAAAATTTGCATTCTTGAATGGAATTCTTGAAGAGGAAGTCTACATTGAGGAACTTGAAGGTTTTGTTGATCCTAACAAAAGAAATATGGTTTGCAAATTACATAAAGAATTGTATGGACAGAAACAAGCTCCTAGAGCCTGGTATGAAAGATTGCATGGTTACTTTATAAGTATTGGATTTCAGAGAACTAATGACAATAGTAGCTTGTATATCTAAGAAGGATCTCAGAACAAGATACTATTAGCAAAGATATTTGTTGATGATATATTGTTTACTAGACATGATGATTTATGCAAATCATTCTCCAAAGTTATGAGTAAGGAATTTGAGATGTCTATGTTTGGTGAAAACAAATTATGTGTTGGTTAACAAGTTTATTAGATGAAGGATGGTATCTACATTACCCAATCTAAATACATCAAAGACATACTGAAGAAATTTGGAATGGAAGATTCCAGGCCAGTTGGGACACCTATGTCTATTGGACATAAGTTGTCTAAGGATGATGAATCAAAGGAGTTAAATCATACTACCTATAGATCCATGATTGGTAAAATTCAATATGTTGTTCAAACTAGACCTGATATTGCATTAGCAGTTGGTATTGTTGCAAGGTTTTCAGCTAATCCTAGAGAGAATCACTTGATGGCTATCAAAAGGATTCTGAGATATCTTAAGGGTATTGTAGAGTATGGATTATGGTATAAGAAAGGAGGAAACTTTTATTTGAAGACTTTTACTGATGTTGATTGGGTAGGAAGTGTTGATGAAAAAAAGAGCAGAAGTGGAGTGTTATTTCTTGGTAAGAGGTTAGTCTCCTAGAATAGCAAGAAATAGAATTACATCTCTCAGTCTACAACAGAGGCAGAGTATGTTGCTGCAACATAAAATTTCTCAAATATCATATGGTTCAAACAACTATTGTCAGGTATGAAGGAGGAAATCAGAGAACTATTTATTATCTACTGTGACAACACTAGTGCTATTAACATTTCAAAGAACCTTGTGATGCATACTACGACTAAGCATATAACAATAAAGTATCATTTCTTGAGAGAATTGGTTCAAGACAAGGAAGTAAGGTTGGAATATGTGAATACTAAAGAAAAAATTGGAGACATATTCACAAAATAATTACCTAAGGATGCATTCTTCTATCTCAGAGGAAAGCTAGGGGTGCTTCCCCTAACTATGGCTCACTAATGGATAGATTAGTGATGCATCAACAGAGCTACATAACTGATTTAACATGTTGATGTAGATTGACAGTGATTATTGCATATCAATCAATACATCAGGTCTAATACAATTCATTAGATAGCATCTTTGGCATTGGTTGTCAAAGAGGGAGAGATTATTGATGTCATGCCAAAGAAATTAATAAAGGAAAGATTATTAAGGGAGAGATTGATGATAGATGGAGAAATTTTATTAGAAATAGAGAATGATGTAAGAGGGAGAAATCTATATTATAGTGATTGTGAAGACAAAGGGAGTTTTTTGAATGAGGATCAAAATGAAGCTAAGGACATTTATAAAATTTTATCCTTGTTATTGTTGCTCTATAATTATTTTTATTATGACATGTTGTATTTCCATCAATGCCAAAGAGGGAGATTGTTGATGACAATTATTCAATTGTGTACTGTCATTGATGTTTACACAAATATAGTGATGTTTACACAAATGCCTAATCCTATTTGAGCACAGTCAGTGTATGCCAAGTTCTCTCGGGCATTGAGGAAGACCAAAGTGATTTTCAGTTCTAACTGAGTTCACTCAGACATTAAAAATAGCGGTCAGGCCTTGAAGGATTACAATACTAACCGAGTTATGCTTTTAGTGTCAACCGACTAACATTAGTTTAAATTTCATGGTTAATTGGTTATATGCAGCTGAAAAACTTAAGTTTTATTATTTGGAAGGTTATCCAAGCCAACTTGACAAGTCTTATATATATATATATATATATATATATAT
>MU225798.1:3188442-3209253 GCA_018584345.1 Thuja plicata | reverse complement strand
TATATGTATATATACATATATATATATATGTATATATGTATATATATATATATATATATGTATATATATATATATATCTATATGATCAAGTTTGGATTGAATATGTAAGATGTGTGTAAGTTTGTGATATGAAGAGTGAAAGAGAAATCAAATGGGATTTTGATTAAGGACATAACATACAAAGATGCAATAGAATATTTGATCAGTGAGGATCTAGTCTTAAAACCAAAACAAAGATCTAAATCAAAAAAGATAGTTTCTTGGACAAATATGTCAATCCATTGTTACTCTCTAACAATTGTAGAAGTGATCTAAATCTCTTTACAGAGTAGACTTAACAGTGTTTTGTAAATCCTCTCACAAGGTGACATTTCTACATTGAAGTATTTGAAGACCTCTAACAAGACCACTCCTTACAAGGTGATTAAATCCTCTAATATTTTCACACCTAATAGTGTGCATTGTAACCTTTAATAGGGTTGGCTCCTAACAGGGCTCACTTCAGAAGAGTGAAAAATAGTAACTAGTTGCAATTGGTGGTTTTCCCAAATTGGGTTTCCACATTAAATCTTGGTGTTATCTTTGTACATGTTATTTTTTGTATGCTTTATGTTTGTAGACTTAATCACTAAAGGATAATTACAGTTAATGTCTTAAGGTTTTCTTTGTTAACTGAGTGACAACATAATATCTATGTTAATCGAGTAACAATTATAAGTTTAATTAAGACATCTAAGGGACTTGGATTTTTTTGTGGTAACTAATTCACCCCTCCCCTCTCAGTTACTCAACTCATTTCCAATAGTGAGTAGTAGTAACTTGGTGGAACTTCATTCAAGAGGAAAGAGCTAAGGATGATAGGAAAAAGATAATATCATGGAAGAAGATGGTCACAATAGTAAAGGAGACATATATACCAGAAGACTATGAGGGTTAGTTACATAAAAAGAGGCAAAACCTAAGGAAGAGAGATATGGGAATCACCACCTATATGAAGGAATTCTAGAAACTGAGTCTTAGATCAAGAATCACATAACCTGAATGTGTTAAGGTAGAAAGGTACCTAAATGGTTTGAGTATGAATATTCAAGAGGAACTACAATTTCTGAGTCCTAATATGGTGTCAAGGTGTTACCAATTATTCTTGAAAGTGGGATGAAAATTTTAAGAGGAGAGAAGATCAAAATAACAGAGGTAGTGGTTGAAAATAATTCAAAGGAAGAAGTCAATCAAAGGGAGGAGGACCTTATTTCAATTCTTAGGGTGAAACTAGTTAAGAACCAAACAAGACTAATAATTTTAGAGGAAATTTTAGAGGGAGAAGACCAAATTTTAGAGGACGATCACAAGTAAGAGATAATGGACCTATTAAATGCTTTAGTTGCAATCAAGAAGGACACATGCCTTATAAGTGCCCAGAGAAGATAGGGTCTAACTCTCAAGGAGAGAGAACACATTTGGTCAAAGAATATGACCCTCAAAATAATCTTGATCCATATGGGTATCTAGAGAAAGGTGAAGCACTTATTTTGAGATGAACACTCCTGCAAGAACCAATAATAAAGGAACCACCTCAAAGAAAGACAATTTTTAGAAGAAATTGCAAAGCTGGGGAAAAGGTATGTAAATTGTTAATTGTTTCTGGCTCAACAGAGAATTTTATTTCTCTTGAAATTGTTGAAAAATGGAAATTGAGAAGGGTTCCTCATCCTTTCCCTTCCAAAGTCTCATCGGTTAATAAAGGACAAAAATATCTTGTGGATGAGCAGTCTGTTAGAAAAACTGAGAGGGGAGGTGAATCAGTGTTTGTCTATTTATTATTTTTCAGCAACTTAAACATAAATCAAACATACATTGAATAAAGATTAACATAAGAACTTATAAAACATGATATGATTACAAGGAAACCTTGATCAGCGGAAAACCCCGGTGGGAGTTAATACCCACAAATATTGTACTATGTATAATGAACCTATTAAAGTTCCTTTGCCCTGTTAGAAGCAGTCTTTAAAATATGAGTACAATGACTGGGTTAAAGGTTTGACCCTGTTAGGAGTCTTTTACAAAATGTTGTTAAATGCATATGGCTCATTTCCTAGGCTCACTTCCCAATAGAATGAAGGCTACAACCTTCTAAAAGTTGATATACACTATATCAAAAGTGAACTACTGTGATGACACTGTTGTCTGATCAGTTCTGTGTATGCGTGAATGCTCTTACTCTCTTAAAGAGCTATATCATATACTAACTTCATCATACTGCTCTTCTATATCTTCCTCTTTATAATAATCAACACTTGTAACATAAATTTACATTACAAAATTATATGTTCATATCCGAATAGGCATGACCCAAAACAAGACTCTGGTCAGCCCTAAAAAAAAAATACACAACGCTTCTGAACAAGTCAGCTCAAGCATGTTTAAAACAATGCTAATTAAATTATTAAAAACATATAATCAAAGATGCTTATCCATTACATAACAAAATAATTCACGCTGATCAAAACACTAGTTGGCTCCCATGCTCTGTCTTCTAGACTATTGGTCTACTAATCTATCTGTAACTTCTCCGTACTATTGTTCCATACTATGCATGTCTAGATGTAGTATGTACACATGTCATAAAACATATATCTGAATGCGCATATGCTGACTCAATCTCTCGCATGTGCGCTGATGTACTGATCATTGAATATCTTTGTCTGCCCTATTTCTATACTTAGTCATTTTCCCTTCTTTGATAGAAACTTAGTATGACTTTGTTGCCATGATGACAACACAAAATGAGTCGTGCATCCTTAGGAATTCAACTTGCCAACAATCTCCCCCTTTGTCATTTATGGCAACAAAGGAATGTGGCCAAGTTTCTCAAAATGACTTTACACAAAAAATAACTGTATATCATAACATCTTTTACATATATACATACTGCTTCTCATATATACACATTCTATATAACTCCCCCTTTGAAATTAATGACAAAGGTGTACAAAAACTTGTAATTCTTCTTCATACTTACTCCATGTAAACTTGAGGGTACACAATCTGAAGAGATTGGATCTCTTTCTACCAAAATACTTTCATTGCATCAACTGTCTCTAGATGTGCGCATAGAGCGTATGTCAGTTTCTCCATTTTCATCAGATCCATGCAAGGACCTTGATCATATGTTTCAATGGTGGTATCAATCTATTTGATGTTCTCATTTAGGACTGCTAGAGATTGCGCAAGTGCATTTCTCAACTGAATTTGTCAAACTCTTATCTTGTTGATTTCCAACTTAGCCTTCTCAATCTTGTCCAACTGACCTTGATAGACATTATTGCATATCTTCATGTCTTGCATGGAAGTCTCAACTGATTTTCTAATTCTATCCACCATGATTTCTGCCTCTTCTATCTTTTTAATGTGCTCAGAGGTGAACTTCACTCTGTCCATGCAGTTTGCTATGACCTTCTTTCCCGTAGCTTCCAATTCTTTTAATATGGTTTTCCAAATCTTTAAAGACTTTAATTCTAGGGTAAAATTATTTACCAATTCATTCAGTCTCTCCTTTCTATATTCATCTTCTACAATTTTTGTAGTAGAGTCTACTAGATTTGTAAAATGTGATTTGAAGTTTGTTAGAATGCTATCCACATCTTCAACTGATTGAAATTTCGCTACTTTCTTGTCTGCAAGAACTAAGTCATTCAATATGTTCACTAATTCCAAAAAGTGAGGGTTCCTCATCACTTGTTTCTCTTTTTCTTTTTCCATAGAAAGAACGTTGATCTTGATTAGGTCTTCTTCTCCCCATGCATCCATACTTGTTGAATCAAGAGTTAACCTTGACAACAATGAGGTAGATGGTTGAGTGGATGGTGAGAATATAGTATTTTGACTGGCATCCATGCCTTCACTCTTTACTAGTATCTCTTTTATTGGTGTCTCATCACCTTTTTCTTCATTCAAGTTAATTAGATCATTGGAAGGAACTTCATCTTATTGTGCAGATGTATCATAAGTGCACATTTCTTCAGTGCTTACAAATGCTTAATCAACTTTGTCCATGCCTTTTTTCAATGCTATCATGGATATCTTGATATTATCAACCACTATAGTATCTTCTGAGTCTTTTTCTATATCAGAAGTTATTGTCACTGTGGACGCTGAAACCGGTAGACTTGTTGTAGTTGCTTTCTGAATCACTGGTTTTGTCACCTATTTAGGAGGAGCTGGAGTTACCTTTGTACTAGGCGACATTGATGGATACATGTGTCTATCCATAAATACTTTTACAAATTCCTTTTCAGTCTCTTTACCTATCTTCTCATACTCTTTGTTCATAATCTGTAAAGTCTTTGTCTTGGTTCTAAGATGAGGCTTTACCAGATCTAATAGAATAGCCTTCTCATCATGTGAGCATACAAGGAGAAGAGTATCCAATGTTTCTTCTCTACTCCTCATGTCTTCCTTTATTGCATGTATTTTCATGATCTCCAGTATGTTCCATAACTTATCCAGTATCACTATTTTGAGTTCAAGAATAGACTTCTTAAATTTGATCATATGAGATATGATCATAGAATGTATCTCATTCTTATCCATTTCTTGATACTTTTCATAGACTTTAGAAAGTGTATCTAATCTCCCTTCATTTACAATCCTATTCTTCAAAAAATTTAGACTAGGTCTAAATGCTACATCAGGAGGAGCTTTAGTATTCTTTTCTTTGCTCTGTGTGTTCCTTGAGGATGGGTGATTTGTGGGCACCTATTTTATTCCTCTAGCCTTATTTCTTGGTATAGAAGGTGGATATGAGTCTAAGTCAATGGTGGTAGAGGGCACACAGGTGCTCTCTACTTTCTTCTTCTTCTGTATCTCTTCATCCTTCTCAAGTTCTTTGGCTATCTTGGCATCTCTAGCTTTGTCAAGATCTTCTTGAGTGACTCCATGAAATTTTAGAATGTTAGATGTAATTCTGGATGCCTTCCTTTTGTTATCAGCACTGTGTAAGATGGTATCTACTTCATTAGTCTTCTCTCTATAAGTGCCCCACCTTGGCTCATTAGGATCTTTGGGCACAAACAATAGAACTTGTGCATATCCTTCTAACACATGTTCTTCCACTTCATAACCAAGAGGGTGAATCCATTTGGTTCTAGGTTTAACTACCTCCATGCAAGTCCAAGCTATTTCTACCATGAAACATATGATACCTTATATTTGTCAACTATCTTCTTAGATAATCTGAATCTATTCTGCATCTTGATCCTAAATGTCTTGATATCCATATCCATGGCATCCCTTACACTGCTCTCTAAAGTGGCCTTAAGAGAAATCTAAGACATTGTGGGTTTACTCCTGTATAGGTAAAGGTTTGCAACCTTTCCAATAATATGGAAATACAAGTAGATGATCAAAGATCCAAACCTGAATGTCTTGCTCCTATCATGCTTAATGATTCAAATGTTGTCAATCAGTTGAGCACGCAAGATCTCACATAGGTTGTATTGTGTGTTATCCTTCACCATTCTGATAGCTGCTAGGACTGTTGCTGTAGAGACACTATTTAACTTGCTTGCTTACTGAAACTTATACCCAAGTATCATAGTTAGAAGTTTTATGTCATCTTCCTTGATAGGGTCAACTGTCATCCCACGATTGTCACTTCTAGATAGGCAAACTTGTTCAATTTGCTTCTTGACATCCTTTCCAGTAGGTAAAACTAGTCCAGTCTTGGGAAGTCCAGTTAATTCATGGATTAGGTATGTAGTGATGCACATAGGGACCTCACCAATCTAGTAAAGATCATCATGTATTCTTCTTAGAAAAATATTCACCCATTCTGGCTCATCAAACTCATGTGCATTCGAGTATTCAAAAAAAGGGTTATCAATCAAGTGCATGAACTCATCCTTGAATGTATAGTCAGGTTTTATCATAGATCCCATATGAGTGGCTATGCTGACATCTCCTACTGTTTCCTTCTTACAGTAAATATATGCGTAGATATCTTCTACGTGAACAACACCTAGCGGGGTTTTGGAGAAAGCTCCTTCCACATCATCTAGTATGGATTTGAATGGATGTTTCTTGAATAAAAATCTCTTCCTCTCTACAATATCAAATACTACTAGAGTCTCCATACTTACTTGGAACTTTCTTAAGTAGGGTTTCAAAAAATTTTGAAACGGCGCGACTGCTAGGGTTCCATTCCAAACTTCTTAACCGTGCATTAACTACCAAATCTTTTATGCTTCCGTGCTTTGATGCTCAGTGCTCTAGTGCTCTCCAAATTCTGTGATCTCAAATGCAAGTGTGAAGAAGATCAAACATTTACATTCTTTTATAAAAGTTACTGTATTTAATGCTTGCAACCATACGCAAATTACTCAGAGAATTTTCAACTTTGATCCTGATGCATTTGAGACAATACATGTATACATACTGCAATATTATGTGCTTATAACCATGAATCCATAGGCGCATACTCAGAGGTGAGTATACCAGCCACACAGGGGTCCTGAGCTAGAATAGCTCCCCCTAAGACCAAGAAGGTCTATTCAAGTAGAAGTAGAGGGTGCATCCATTGTGGATACATCAACTACTTTGTCAACATCATTTTCCTCCTTTAATTCAACCCAAATTTTTCTTGAATCTTATTTTTCTTCAATAAACTTGACTTCTCCTTCTTCTTCAAATAGTGATTTCTTAAGATCCTCTTGCTTTTGAGTTTTGGATCTACAAAACCTTGAGATGTGTCCAGCCTTTCCACATGTGTGACAAATGAGAGGAGGTCTGATGTTCTTGGTCATCATGTTGCATTGCTTTGCTGTGTGACCATTGTAGTTACATATCTGACATGTAGTGTTCTGCAAATTTCTTTGAGGTTGATTTCTCTGGTTGTTTTGATTCATTCTTCTTTGATTTGTTCTACAATGTATAGCCCTATGACCAAACTTATTACATGAGAAACAATAACCATTGAAGGGTCTTACCTCTTTGCAATCCCTTGCCAAATGACCATGTTTGTTACATGCATAACAAGTTCTGTTAACTTGCTTGATTTCCCCTTTAGGTGGATCAGTTTTAATCTCTGCAACATTTTCAATTTTCTTTGCTTCTGAAGATGCTTCATGTGATTTCTTTCATTCTTGTAATGAATTCATTTCAATTTGTGCTACACTATATCCAAGACCAGTAGTGTCACCTTTTTTCTTTTGTGCAATAAGCTGAGATTGAAGTGAATCAGAACTTGTGTGGAGTTTATCAATCTTATCCTTTGCCTCTATTAATTCAGATTCCAACTTCTTCTTTATGTTTTCCAATTCTAGGACTTCCATGTTTTCTTTCAAGAGTCCATCATCTAGTTGTTTTCTTTCTTTGATCTTTTCTTCAATAGCAATTTGGTTGTTTGTGAGTTGTTCATCCATATTTTTGATTTTATCTTTCAGAGACATATTATCTTCATTGAGATTTTTGATCATTTTCCCTAAGTCACTTGTAGAACAATCTTTCAAATTTTTTCTTAATTTCTTGATAAACATTTGTGAGCCATCAACTTTCAGTCAAAGTTCTTCATTTTCTTTTTTAGATCTATCAAGATGTTCAAGAGCTGCTTCAAGATTCTTTTTCAAATGTTTTACTTCTACTAAGTCCATGGTCTCCTCAAGTGGTTAAACTTTCTTTTAGAGGACCAGAGCTCTGATACCAATTGTTAGAAACATTGAGAGGGGNGTGAATCAATGTTTGTCTATTTATTATTTTTCAGCAACTTAAACATAAATCAAACATACATTGAATGAAGCTTAACATAAGAACTCATAACACATGATATGATTATGGGGAAACCTTGATCAGAGGAAAACGCCAGTGGGAATTAATACCCACAAATATTGTACTAGGTATAATGAACCTGTTAAAGTTCCTTTCCCCTGTTAGAAGCAGTCTTTACAATATGAGTACAATGACCTAGTTAAAGGTCTGACCCTATTAGGAGTCTTTTACAAAACCCTATTAAAGGTATATGGCTCATTGCCTAGGCTCACTACGTAATAGAATGAAGGCTACAACCTTCTGAAAGTTGATATACACTATATCAAAAGTGAACAAATGTGATGACACTATTGTCTGATCAGCTCCGTGAATGCGCGAATGCTCTTACTCTCTTAAAGAGCTATATCATATACTAACTTCATCATACTACTCTTCTATATCTTCCTCTTTATAATAATCGACACTTGTAACATAAATTTACATTACAAACTTATATGTTCATATCCGAATAGGCGCGACCCAAAACAAGACTCTAGTCGGCCCTAAAAACAAAATACACAATGCTTATAAACAAGTCGACTCAAGCGTGTTTAAAACAATGCTAATTAAATTATTAAAAAAATATAATCAAAGGTGCTTAGCCATTACATAACAAAATAATTCACGCTGATCAAAACACTAGTTGGCTCCCATGCTCTGTCTTCTGGACTGCTGGTCTATTGATCTATTTGTAACTTCTCCATACTATTGTTTTGTACTATGCATGTCTAGATGTAGTATTTACGCATGTCATACAACATATATCTTAATGTGCATATGCTGACTCAATCTCTTGCACGTGCGCTAATGTGCTGATCGCTGAATATCTCTATCTGCCCTGTTTCCATACTTAGTCATTTTTCTTTCTTTGACAGAAACTTAGTATGACTTTATTGCCATGATGAAAACCCAAAATGAGTCATGCATCCTCAGGAAGCCAACTTGCCAACACAGTCATGTGATGAATTTAAAATTGGAGCCTATAAGGACAAATTGCTAGTTTATGTGGTGAACATGTATGCATGTCACCTTATTTTTGGAAGATCATGGCAGTATGACCTAAAATCCCAACATGATGGAGTTAAAAAAAACTATACCATAACTAAATATGGAAATGTAATTAAATTGTTACCACCGTCAGAGGTAAATCAAGAAGAGACTAAAGGAAAATAGGTCAAGATAATGATGATGGGTAAGAATTTTTAGGAATAATAGTCCACAAACACAACTAAGAGGGGAGAGGTGAATAATTTGTGATATAGAATATTAAACTTTAAACTTTATAAACCAAAACTGTAATGCAAATGATAATATAGTAAATGCCAACACAATACTTATTACTGAGGAAACCCTTTTAAAGGTAAAACCTCGATGGGAATTAATGCCCACAAATAATGTACTGAGAGTATAGTATCCCTGTTAGGAGCCTATTACAATATTATAGTCCCTGTTAGGAGACAGGCCCTATTAGGAGTCAAGAAAATTAGTAGGCTCACTGCCCAGACACATTTCCCAAAGAAAGTTAAAACCACCCTCAAGGATTCACAATCTAAACAAGTGTATATAGGAAATATACAATCTAGTGAACTGTCTGATAGAAACTATCTTATCTTGGTCAGTTCCAATGAAGTATTCTTATCACAAACACTTCCCTACATCCAGCAGAAAAAGAAGCCTCACAACTTACACTTCTCTAACTTTTAAATCTCTACCACATCAGTCGAAAAGAAAAGATCACTCATATAACCCTATTACAATAATTCATTAGGTCGGTCAATTAAGCTTTCCTAATACACAAATAATAATTAGGTCAGCCAATTAGGATTTCCCAATATACAAATATTTTTTTAACCCATTGCTAAGATACACACAGTACCTATATAAATTAAACATCAATTAAAATCCATCAATTATACTCCAAGATCCATAATCCATGCTCACAATTCATAATACATGCTACATGTTTGAAGTTGGCCAGCAAATAGGTCTCCTCTAGATAAAATGTCACATCTGACATTACTAGTAATTTCACAACAATTGATCAGTAACAAACATTATTCAATGTGTCCTTAGTCATTCCATAAGCTCACATATTCTAAAATATCTTCATGTGTATGATATACACAAAGTACAAAGACCTTCTTTGTCAAGCATTACAGTCACAGTTTAGAAACTAGTCTTCACTAAATCATCTGTAACATTACTAATATGTAACCTTAAGTCAAGAGACTTTAGGAATAAGGTCATTACACATCTATCTCCATATCCCCATCTTTTATCATTCTGAAACATCTGTACAGTGTTCATACACTTCCGTCAGTCAATTAACCAGTATGTCCTCTTCACAAAAACATATGTTAACATTAGTGACAAAACATGAATATCAACATCATGAATAGTATCCAAATCTGATATCATCCAAAAATATCCCCCTTTGGAATTGATGGAAACATATGGGAAAATCCATCAACCTAAAAAGTACTCTCTCTCAATACAATCTTCTCAATATCCTCAACACAAATCTCCCCAAAATAGTAGGGATTTTCACATAGAATCTTTCCCCCTTTGGTAGCAATGGAAAAGGGTGCCATAACTCAACTGTAATCTTCTGTAGGGTGTATCTTTTTTCAAATTTTAATGTCTAACAGTCAAGTGCAAAATCACCCAAATGTGCTCCATGGTGTTCATGCGACTACTCCCCCCGAGGAGTAGGTCCATACATCAAGTCCAGAAAATGATATAGCTTTGAAAGCCACTAGACTGATGTATACCTTGCATCAATTAATTATCTCAAGGAGGGGCTTTGACCCGAAGAATGATTTGGAGATATTCAAAGTATGTTTTTGAAAAGGTTTTGTAAATATATCTATTATCTGTTCCTTTGTTCTAATATACTCCAGTTTAATTTTTTTCTCTACTACCTTCTCCCTCAAGAAATGATAATTAATAGAAATGTGCTTAGTCTTTGAATGCATTACATGATTCTTCGACATATTCACTATGCTGGTGTTATCACAATGTATAACCAATAGCTTTTCAAAAATTATTCCAATGTCCTTCAACATTTGTTTCATCCAAACAACTTGTGTGCAATTTATTGTAGAAATGACATACTCTGATTCAACAGTAGATTGAGCAATACAACCCTACTTCTTACTTAACCAAGAAACCATCCTTTTCCTAATGAAAAATACAACACCACTATTGTTTTTTTTATCATCCACATTACCTGCCCAATTAGCATCACTATAAGCTTACAAAACAAAGTCATCTAATTTTTCATACCATAATCCATATTCTGTTGTTCCTTTCAAGTATATGAAAATTATTTTCACAATAGCAATGTGTGTCTCTTTAGGATCTACATGATATCTTGCAACAATTCCAATTGCATTGGTAATATTTGGTCTAGTGTGAGTTAGATATTGTAGACCACCAATCATAGATCTGTAGTATGTCTAAAAAACACTTTGAGTCTCATCATTACTAGTCAGTTTGCAACTAGTCACCATAGGTGTTCCAACATATTTACAATCTCCCATTCCAAACTTATTCAACATTTCCTTAAGATACTTGGTATGAGATATAAAAATGCCATTCTTACTCTAATTGATTTGAAAACCAAGAAAGAATTTCATTTCACCAATCATAGACATCTCAAAATCATTTTTGATTTGTTTAGAGAACTTCTTACTCATCTTATCATTGCCTCCAAAAATGATATCATAAAAAAAAATTCTATGATTAAGATTCCATCTTCATCAGCTCTTAAATATAAATTGTTGTTTGCATTACCTTTATTGAAACCAAGATTAAGTAGATACTTGTCCAGTCTTGCATACCATTCTCTCAGTGCTTGTTTCAGTCCATACAATTTTTTCTTCAACTTACAAACCATGTCTTCATCCTCTATCAAAGGAAATCCATCAGGTTTCTCAATGTATACTTCTTCTTCCAGACCACCATTCAAGAATGATGATTTCACATCCATCTGATATACTTTAAATTCTTTGCGCGCATCATAAGAAAGAGATAATATTACAACTTCCAACCTAGAAACATGATAAAAGCTTTCTTCATATTCTACGCCTTCTTGTTGTGAGTAGCCTTTACACACAAGTCTAGCCTTATTTCTTACCATTGTTCCTTCCTCATCCATCTTATTTCTGAAAACATATTTAGTTCCTATCACATTTTTTTTCTTATGTCTTGGAATCAATTCTCAAATTTTTTATTTATTTATTTGTTCAATTTCTTCTTTCATATCTTTAGTCCATGATTTATCTCTAAATGCTTCATCAATAGTTTTTGGTTCAACTTGAGAAATCAAACAAATTTCATCTCTATTTCTAGATCTAGTCATCATACCTTTACTTGCATCACAAATAATTTGATCTTCAAGATGGTTCTTTTTAACATACCTCAGATTCTTAGGAGTCTCAGTAACCTCAATCAATTCATCTTCAGTTTCATTATCAACCATCAAAGGTTCTTGAGGTTCAACAGTGTCCTCTTTCATCTCTGTAATCTGACCACATTCATATATTATTTCCTAAATCTGAAACTTTTTATCTATCCTCACATTGGCACTTTCAATTAGCTTCCTCAATCTTAGATTGAAACCTTTATATGCTTTTCTCTTAGTATAATAACCAAAAAATATTCCTTAATCACTTCTAGCATCAAACTTCCCTATCTCATCATCTCTTTTGATATAATATTTACTTCCAAATATTTTGAAATATTTTATGGTAGGTGCATCATCAAACCATAATTCATAAGGAGTCTTACTTGTACCTTCTCTGATCTGAATTTTGTTCAAGGTGTACACAATAGTGCCAAGTACTTCTCTCCAAAGAGCAAGTGACACATTTCCTTCCAGCAACATAGTCCTTACAGCATCTAATATAGTTTTGTTTCTTTGTTCTTCTATCCCATTCTGTTGTGGTGTCTTAGGAGTGGATGTCTATCTGTATATTCCATGTTCTTCATAGTAGGTAGTAAATAAATCTAATGTAAACTCTCCACCACTATTTGATCTCAAACATTTTATCTTCAAACCATATTCATTCTCAAATTTTTCTTTAAATAACTTAAATTTGTCAAATGCTTTAGATTTGTCTCTCAAATATGTAACCCACATCAATCTATAAAAGTCATCAAAAAAAAGTATAAAGTACCTTTCACCATAATAAGATCTTGTTCTTGTATGACCACATAGATCTGTATGCACCAGATCCAACTTCCCTTTTGTTGAATAAGTTTTTCTTCTAAAACTTCATCTTTTCTCCTTCCCCATAACACACTCTCTACACATAGTGTTAGATGGCTTTACAATCTTAGGTAGATATCTCACAAAATTAGTCATAATTTCCTTCACAATGTTATCAAAGTTAACATGACAAAATCTTTTTTTCCATATCCAACTGTCATCAACCTTCATAATAAAACAAGAATCTTCAGATATATTCAATTAAAATACATTACCTCTAGATTTAGTACTAGATGCGATCAAATTTCTTGATTTACTTCTGATAAATCATTTCCCATAAATTAATTTCAATTGATAACCTCTATCCACTAGCTTCCCAACACTCAATACATTATGCTTAAGTCCATCAACAAGTAATACATTGTCAGTATTTGTCTTTCCATCCAGAGAAATAGATCCAACACCAATGATAAGTTTAGGAGTATTGTCACCAAATCTAACAACACCTCCATCATATCTTTTCAGACTCACAAATTTTTTTTTTCTCCAGTCATATGATCTGAACAACCACTGTCTCTAACCCATTCAGATTTCTTTTCAACACGAGATACCAAGGCTTTTTCTTCATGTATAGGTCCATCATCCTTTATAGAAATAAATAAAATTTCATCATAGTCACCATCATCATCAGATGCATGCTCACTAGCATAATAACATTCCCCATCTTTAGGATACTTAGATTTGTAAAACTTAGGTTAATGCTTTCGAACCCTTGTAGGACATTGAGATGCAAAATGACCAATCTTGTTACATGAAAAACATTTCAAAGGTAATTTTCCTTCATATTTAACCTTACCTCTCTTTTCCCTTCTAGCAATGAATACTACTACTTCATCTAGCTTTCTTTATTCTTCCTGTATTTGTTCCCATTCCTCAGCATAGTCTCAAATCTCTTCTCTCAAGTTACTATTGCTGGTACTTACAATTTTAGATAAGGTATTTTTATTCTTATGCATGGTTTCCTTGAATGCTAACTCAAATTTAGGTTAAAAATCTCCCAATTCTATGGCCTCAAAAGTATTTAGTTTTCCAATCAATATATCTCTAGTGAATTTTGGTGTCAAAGGTATAATCTCCTCTATAGCTTGTAATTTAGTTCTATATGCAAGTGTCAGAGATCCGAGAATATTCATAATCACTTCTTCCTCACTGTAAGTACCTCTAGATTTTTTAATGCCAGCAAACACTTTAGTAATTATCTATCCATATGCCCTAATGTTCTCATCTTCTCTCATTTTTAGTGATTCCATCCTTGTCTTCCAGTTTTTTAACTTTGCCTATTTTGTAAACTTATCTACTTCATACAATTCCTCCAATCTTGTCCAAATATCATGTGCAGTGTCCAAGTCTTTTACTTCTATGAATTCACCTTTAGAAAGTGCGTTGATCAATGATTCCCTTGCAACCATATTACATGAAAATAGCTTCTTATCATCTTTAGTAGATTTCTCATATTTATCCTCAATCACTAACTTTTCATTCTTTTTCGTAATCATCCAATAGTCAATTCCCAAAGATAGAAAATGTGTTCTCATCTTGTTCTTCCAACTGTCAAAGTTTTTAGGATCAAATTTTGGACTATCCTTCCTATAGTAAGTCATCTTTACAAGCACCTCAATCTGTTAATCTTTCACTCTAAGGACCAGTATATTTGATACCAATTGTTAGGAATAACAACCCCCAAGCACAACTAAGAGAAGGGGGGGGGTAAATCAGTTGTGATATAGAATATTAAACTTTAAAGTTTATAAATCAACACTGCAATGCAAATGATAATACAGTAAATGTGAACATTATAACACAATACTTCTTGTCAAGGAAACCTGTAAATGGTAAAACCCCGGTGGGAATTAGTATGCACAAATAATGTACTAAGAGTATAGTATCCATGTTAAAGGATTTAGCCTTGTTAGGATCTTATTACAATATTATAGTACACAGTTCCTGTTAGGAGTCAAGAAAAGTAGTGGGCTCACTTCCCAGGAACACTGTACAAAGAAGGTTAAAGACATCCTCAAGGATTCACAATCTGAATAAGTGTATATAGGAAATATATAATCTAGTGAACTATCTAATAGCAACTGTCTTTGATTGGTTAGTTCCAATGAAGTATTCTTATCACAAAATCTATTCTACATCTAGTAGAAAAACAAGCCTCACAACTTACACTTATCTACCTTTTCAATCTCTACCACATCTTTCTATCACTCATATATACCCTATTACAATAATTCATTAGGTCGACCAATTAAGCTTTCCTAATACACAAATAATTAATTAGGTCAACCAATTAGGCTTTCTAAATATAAAAAAAATTGTTTAACCCCTTGCTAATATACACACGGTACCAATAACAAGTAAAAATCAATTTTAATCCATTAGTTATACTCCAAGGTCTACAACCCACACTCATAATTCATAATACATGCTACATGTCTGAAGTCAACCACCAAAATAGGTCTCCTCCATAATACACACCACAGCTGATGTCACCAATACTTTCACAACAATGAATTAGTAATGAACATTCTTCAATGTGTCCTTAGTAATCCCATAAGATTTCATACGCTGAAACATTTTCATGTATAAGATATACACAAAATACAGAGACCTACTTTGTCACGCATTACTGTCACATTCCATAAACTAGCCTTCACTAAATCGTCTGTAGCATCACCAATATGTAACCTCAAGTAAATAGACCTTAGGAATAAGGTCATTACACATTTGTCTCCATATCCCTGTCTTTGATCATTCTGAAACATCTGTACAACATATGTATACTACGGTCGATCAATTAACTAGTTTTTCCTCTTCACATAAACATATGTTGATCTATGACAAAATATGAATATCAACAACATGAATAGTATCTGATATCATCCAAAAATCTCCCCCTTTGGAATTGATGGAAACATATGGGAAGATCTATCAACCCAAATAGTACTCTCTCTCAATACAATATTCTCAATATCCTCAACACAAATCTCCCCAAAAAAGTAGGGATTTTCGCATAGAATCTTTCCCCCTTTGAAAGAAATGGAAAAGGGTGCCATAGCTCAACTATAATCTTCTATAAGGTGTATCTTTTTTCAAATTTTCATGTCTAACAACTAGGTGCAAAATCACCCAAATGTACTCCATAGTGTTCCTGAGATTACTCCCCATAAGGAGTAGATCCATACATCAATTCCAAAAAATTATATAGCTTTGAAAGCCACTGGATTGATCCATACCTTGCATCAATTAATTATCACAAGGAGGCGCTCTAACCCCAAGCATGATTCTGAGATACTCAAAAACATCTTTTGGAAAAGGTTTTGTAAATATATCTTCTATATGTTCGTTTGTGCTAATATACTTCTAGTTTAATCTCTTTCTATACTACCTTCTCCCTCAAGAAATGATAATTAATAGAAATGTGTTTATTATTTGAATGCATTATAGGATTCTTTGACATATTCACTATGCTAGTGTTATCACAATGGATAACCATTGGCTCTTCAAAAATTATTTCAATGTCCTTCAACATTTATTAAATTCTTAAAGGAGGTAGAAGCTAAGAATGGGTCATTCTTTGAACTCATACCTATGCTTGAGACAAGGTGGATTCTTTCAATGGAGATGGATGAGACAAAGAAATCTACAAACAAGGACAATTTTTTTTCAAGGCGGAAAGTGCAGAGAAAAGGAAATCAAATCTGGGTGAAGAAGTAGCGACCATTCTTGAAAAGTATCAAGGTTTAGTTGTAGATGATATGCCAAGGAGTCTCCCACCAATGAGGGAGATAATTCACTACATATATCTCATACTAGGATCAACATTACCTAACAAGGAAACCTACAAACTAAAACAATAGTAGAATGAGATGGCAAAGAAAATACAAGATTTCCTTGAATCTGCTCTAATTGGCAAGAACCTAAGCCTATGTGTAGGGCTTATTTTTTTGGCACCAATTAAGGAAGGAACTTGGAGGCTTTGCACTAATTCTAGAGCCCTCAAAAAGATCACAATAAGGTATAGATTTCCAATTTCTATAATAGAATATTTTCTTGATTGTTTGTGGGGTGCAAGATATTTTTCTAAAATTGATTTGAAGAATGGATACCATCAAATAAGGATTATGTCAGGGGATGAATAAAAGAAAACTTTTAAAACCAATGAGGGGTTGTATGAGTGTAAATTGATACCTTTTGGGTTATCTAAAGCCCCAATTACATTTATGAGGCTCATGAATGAGGTCTTTAAGGATTTCATAGGAAAAAAATGTCATAGTTTATCTAGATGACATTTTGATTTTCAACAGAACAAGAGAAGAGCATTTGAAGCACGTAAATATGGTGTTGAAGAGATTACATGAGGAGAAGTTGAAGATAAACATGGAAAATTTCATTTTAATGCAAGAATAACTTACATATATTGGGTTTGCGATCTCCAAGGTTACTCTTAAGATGGATCAAGATAAGGTAAATGCAATTCTTTTATGGCCTACTCCTAGGACAATTTTTACAGTTGGGAGCTTTCATGGATTAGCCACTTTTTATAGGGAGTTTATAAGGAATTTTAGTATGATTTGTGTACCAATTATAGATACTATCAAAAGGGGACAAAAATATAATTTTTCTTGGACAAAATAAGCTAATGAGTCCTTTTAACTTCTTAAGAAAAAAGTAGCCCAATACCCGCTCTTACAATTCCCTGATTTTAAAAAAGTTTTCTAAATTGAGTGTGATGCTAGGTTAGATGCCATAGGGGCTGTCTTCAGTAAAGAAGGAAGACCCATATCATTCTTTAGTGAGAAGATAAATGAGGAAAAGAAGAGGTATTCATTATATGATCTAGATATGTATGCATTAGTCCAATCCGTCAAGAAGTAGAGACACTATTTGTATTCCAAAGAAATTATTGTCTATACAGATAACCAGGCCTTAAGTTTCATAAATAGTCATGACAAGTTGAGCCATAGGCACATGAAGTGGGTAGAAACCTTATAAGCCTATACCTTTTCTATCAAGCACAAAAAGGTAGTTGCAAAAAAATTTGCAGATGCACTAAGTAGGAAAGTGCTTACCATTTCAGAGATTCAAATGAAAAGTGTAGGAATTGATGCCTTGAAGGCCATGTATGAAACATATGAATAATTTAAGGAAGTATATTAGGTATTCATTGATTTGAATGATAGGTACAATCATGAATTTTCTGATTACTTGATACAAGAAGGGATTCTCTTGAATGGAGGCTAACTATGCATCCCAAAGTGTTCCATGAGAACCAATATCATTCAAGAAAATCATAGTAGTTAGGAGAACATTAATATATTTTGTCACTTCTTCTCTATCACTAGGTAAGAAATTAGAGCTAGTAATAAGGCACTACTTTTGGAAAAAGTTGCAGGTGGCTGTTAGGAGGTTTATAGAGGCATGTTCTATTTGTCAAAAAGCTAAAGGGAGAAGTACAAATGCAAGTTTATATCAGCCACTACCCATTCCATCAAGACCATGGGAGAGTGTAAGCATGGATTTTTTCATGGGACTACCCAAGACTCAAATGAGATTTGATAGTGTTTTCATTGTTGTGGATAGCTTATTAAAATGACACATGCCTTTCCATGTAAGTCGACTAGTGATGCATCCTACATTGCAGATCTATTCTTCAAGGAGATAATAAGCTTTCATGGACTGCCTTTAAATATTGTGTCAAATAGAGATGTTAAGTTTGTTGGTCAATTTTTGAGGAATTTGTAGAAGAAACTAGGGACAAACCTATCATTTGCATAAGCCTATCATCTACAAAGAGATGGGAAAAAATAATTTGTTAATAGGTCATTAGGAAATCTCCTAAGGTGCCTCACAAGACAACATAGAGATAAATTAGATTCTATGCTTGCTCAAGCTCAATTTTCATACAAGGAACTTGTAACCAAAAGACTCCATCAGTGTTTCTCTATAAAATATTAACTCTTTGAATCCTGTAATGCATTCAAAGACTAAACATATTTCTATCAAGTATCATTTCTTGATGGAGAAAATAGCAGATAAAGACATTAAACTAGAGTATATTAGCACAAAGGAAGAGATAGCAGATATATTTGCTAAATTTTTTCCAAAAGATGCTTTTGAATATCTCAGAGGCATGCTTGGGGTGGTGGCCCCTCCCAGTGGTAGTTAAATGATGCAGATGTGCATCTGTCCAGTGGATCTCAGATCTATATCATTCTCTGGACTTGATGTATGGATATACTCCTTAGGGGGAGTGAACATAGGAGAACACTATGGAGTAAATTTGGGTGATCTTGCACTTGGTTGATAGACATGATGACTTGGAAAAGCTACAGCTTGCATAATTCTACAGATGAGTTATGGAACCCTTTTCCATTGTTGCCAAAGGGGGAAGGAATCTATGTGAAAATCCCTACTATTTTGAGAGATTTGTGTTGAGGATATTGAGAAGATTTTATTGAGAGAGAGTACTTTGGGGTTGATGCATGTGGATTCTCCCATATGTTTCCATCAATGCCAAAGGGGGATATTATTGGATGATATCAGTTTTGGTTACTGATCATGTTGTTGATATTCATGTTTTGTCACTGATGTCAACATATATTTATGTGGAGAGGACAGAATGGCTACTTGACTGGAAGAAGTATACGGAAACTATAAGGATTATTCAGAATTATTGAAGTTGGATTTATGTAGAAGGATGTGTGTTGACCTTATTCCTAAGGTTTCTTTGTTTAATGTTTCATATTGTGGATGTTACAGTTGATTTTGTGAAGACTGGTTTCTGGACTTTAACTGTGATTTTGGATAGAGAAGGTCTCTGTGTTTATGGTACATCTTTCTAGCAAAGATATTCAGATGATGCAAGCTTACTGGTGGACATCTAACATATGTTGGAATAATGGGTTGAGTTCGATTATGGTTTGGGTACTGGTGACGTCAGTTGTGGCATGTATTCTGAAGGAGATCTATTTACTGGCTGACTTCAGACATGTAGCATGTAAAATGAAATGTGAGCATGGATTACAGATCTGGAAGCATAATTAATGGATTATAAATGATGTTTACTTTTTATAGGTAAGGTGTGCATCTTATCAAGGGTTTAAATAATTTTTTGTATATTGGAAAGCCCTAATTGACCGACCTAATTAATTATTTGTGTATTAGGAAAGCTTAATTGGATGACCTAATGAATTATTGTAAGAGGGTATATATGAGTGGTCTTTTCTTTTGAAAAGATGTGAAAGAGATTGAAAGAAGTGAAAGCTACAATGCTTGTTTGGTTTTTGGATGTAGAGAAAAGTTTATGAGAAGAGTACTTCATTGGAACTGACCAAGCAAAGACAGTTTCTATCAGATAGTTCACTGGATTGTGTATTTTCTTTATACATGTGTTCAGATTGCAAATCCTTGAGGGTGGCTTTAAGCTTCTTTGGGAAGTGGGCCTTGCCAGTGAGCCTACTATTTCTTTTGACTCCTAACAGGGTCTGTCTCCTAACAAGGACTATGTACTATAATGTTGTAACAAGCTCCTAACAAGGCTAAATCTTTTAACAGGGATACTATACTCTTAGTACATGATTTGTGGGTGTTAATTCTCACTGGTGTTTTACCTTTAATTGGGTTTCCTCGACAACAAATATTGTGTTATGGTTTTGGCATTTACTATGTTTTCATTTACATTTGTAGATTTGGTTTATAAAGTTTAAAGTTTAATAATCTATATCAAAACTGAT
>MU225798.1:3159760-3188132 GCA_018584345.1 Thuja plicata | reverse complement strand
ATACATATATATATATGTGTATATATATATATATATGTATGTATGTATATATCTATATATCTATACATATATATATATACATATATATATATATGTATAGATATATAGATATATACATATATGTGTGTGTGTGTGTGTGTATGTATATATCTATACATATGCATATATATACATATACACATATTATATATGTAATGATGTATACATGTGTAGTGTATATTAAGTTTACATGTATATGTTTTTAATTTTAAAAAATGTGATCGCATTTTGGAGAACTAAAAACATGTCTGAAACCCAAATTATGCACCATTTCCACTTCTAGATAACATGATTGGGTTTTAGTATTTAGGACCTCAATCGTGTTATTAAGAACTACTAAAGACTATTTTAGGCTTACATAACCCGATTAGGTTTTGAAATAGTTAAGAACTAGTGCAGGAGCACCTAGGGTTTGAAAGCGCTTATTTTGTTTTTTTGTGTTCTCCTAGTTTCTTGGGAAAATAAGGAAAGTTTAGGAAGATTTTGGAGTGATTTAGGGTTCACTGAGCTTTCTTTTGTAAGAGTTTTGTTCATTCACTCTTTTTAATGTCCTAAACGAAAAATTGGGTCAAAATATAGAACGAACATCCTAGATTCTTAGGAAGGTGTTTTTCAAGTTTTTTTTTGTGTTTTAGAGGTTTCTTTTAGGATTTTATAAATCCAACCAAGGGAGTGGAAACATGAAAAATTCAAATTGCAAGAAAAGGTCAAAAGTTTCTCAAAGCAACAATTTTGCAACTTTGCAACTTTAAAAGTCACTTGACAACTTCGCACAAAATTTTCTTTTGTCCTAAAAGAAGTTATTGATCTGTCTAGAAATTTTTTTGGATAGGGAACGACTCTTTAAGAACTCCCATGGTGAATATTTAGGTTGGATGAAATTTTGATTGAACTTTCATTAATTGTAAAGTTGTAGACTAAGACTATAACTATTTTTAAGCATTTTTTATTGAATATACTTGAAGATGGATTAGATTAGTTGTATTTCCATTGTAATTATTTCCTCATGATTGTTTAATAACTCTTTGTGGAGGAAGTTTAGTGAATAATCTTCATTTTGTAGTTTCTTAGTTTTGAGGTTCACTGGTCCAATTTTGGATTGTACATACAAAATGGCTCCTCGAGGTTCTTAGATCAATGGAAATTAAAATGGGCCTATATGGAATGACATATGTTTATTTTTGGTCTTGTTAGTAGAGAAATTAGGGTTGAATTATGAGCTCTTGCCCTAGGCAAGCTTGGCTATAGCCCGACTAGGGAAATAGTGTAATAGTAAGTCATATCTTGCAGGGTTGGATTTGTAGAAGAAATGTAGGGGTTGGAGGGTGATAATGGAGAGCTGATACAACCCTCTTTGAAATCATAGCAACTAAAGAGGAGGTTCCATAAGGTTATGAAGACAAATGCACATTAAACACTTATTAGCCCTATATTTAAGGATAGGGCCCCTAAGGGTTTTAGGGTGCTGTACAGAGGACTTGGGTGAACAAGAATTCTCAAATAAGTTGTAAATAAATAATGGGTGACAAAATCCTATGATAGATTTGGGTGTTTTTTGGATAATTTGAAAGAAACTCTTGAACTTGAGTCTGAATAGGGCTATAAGTAGTTTCTAGGCCTAATCCTAGATTGTAGGAGTTTGATGTGTGAAAGGATGTTTGATGGTTTCAAACCTTCAATAATGTCCTAAAATGAACTAAGGAGGTGATAATTCAACCCTGAAAAGTATTGTGAGTGAGTTGGATTAGTTTGATAGAATCTACTCTATAGATTCAATGAGCACTGAAGGAACTTGTTGATAGGAAAGATCTTGATTGGAAGGGTGGAGTTCTTGGTGACTTACCTTCAAGTTTAGGGTTTTTGAGATCCCTAATAGGTATAAGAAAAATACCTTAGATAGGAGTCAATCTGACTCTAGATTGAGAAGAACCACTCATATCTGATTGGTATCAAAGCCTAAAGATTGGGCTTGTGAAGTTTGGATGTTATCTTTGCCAAAATCAATGGATTCATCCAAAACGGTGACTAATGCTTAGTTAGAAAAGGATGTATAAGTGAATATATAGGATAATAGACTCCTAAGAGAACAATAGGAAAAGATGAAAGATAATTTAAAGGAAGTGCAACTTAGAACTGTAGCAGTTAGTGAGTTAGTAAAAGAGAATGAAGGGAAATGTACATCCATGGCAGTAGTGAATACAATACTAGAGCTTGAACCTATACTTCAAGAGGAGCCATTCTTGAAGGATATAAAATATATGAGTGGAAATTAAATGGAAGGTTTTCCTTTTTCAGTGGAAATATGGAACCTAAAGTAGTCGTGGAGTGGATAGAGGGTCTTGAAAATCATTTTGAATGTGATAGTGTGATAGAGGCTCAAAAGGTAAGAGTATAAAAGACAAGACTAAGAGGGACTTCCCTCACTTGGTGGAAATTTGTCCAAGATGAGAAGGTAAAGTAAGGAAAGAACCCTATACTAGTTGGAAAGGCATGGTGGCCAAGATAAGAGAGACTTATCTACCTGATGATTATGAGGTGCAATTGCACAAGAAGAGGCAAAACATGTGATAGAAAGACCTTGAAGTAAGTGTTTACATAGAAGAGTTACACAAGTTGTGTCTAAGATCACATTTAATGGAGGAGGAGAGCCTAAAATTGGCTAGATATTTGAATTTTTTAAGGTGGAATATCGAAGAGTAAATTAGACTCTTGGATCCAAAGATTGTACACCAAAGTTATTAGTTAGATCTCAAGGTAGAATAGAATATTAAGAATAAAAATGATTCAAGTAGTAGGGGTAGAGGTAGAGTAAGATATGGAAGAGGCTAGAGATGAGGATTTGGAGGAAGAATATTTGAAGAAAGAAATCAGAGTGATTCCAAGCTCACTGAGAAGCGGGGAGAATCAAATAATTCAAGAGGTGGTTACAATAGAGGAAGATGCTCCAATAACAATGCAAGAGGAAGATCAAATAGCCAAGGAATAGGATCCTATTTCTTTTCTATGAAGTGTTATAATTTCCACTAGTATGGGCATCCTACTTATAGGTGTCCTAACAATAGTTCAACATCACAAGGAGAGAAAAGAGTAAGCCATGTGCAAGAGGAGTCTTCTAGAAGCAAGAAAATAGAGGTGGCACTAAATTTAGAGACAGGAGAGAATTTTATGATTAGAAGAACACTCATCAAGGAGCACATAAAAAAAAGAACCAGGTCAAAGAAGATCTTTGTTTAGAGTCAAATGCAATATTATAGGTAAGGTTTTCAATGTTATCATAGATTATGGTTCTACTAATAACACTATTTCTATGGAAGCTATTGAAAATCTTAGGTTGACAATAATTCCTCACACTAACCCTTACAGAGTTAATTGGTTGAATAAAGACCAACATGTGTTGGTTAATGAGAAAGATTAGGTGGAGTCCTCTATAGGGAGGTATAAGGATAGAGTGTTATGTGATGTCTTTCCCAAGGATGCTTGTCATATATTATTGGGTAGACCTAGGTAGTTTGACAAAGATGTTATGCATGACAGAGCCAATAACTCTTATTCCTTTAGGAAAGATGGGGTAACATTAAAAATACAGTCAATCTTGGAAGAAGGAGAAGTGAAGAAAGGGGGTCCTAATATACTTTTGGTGGGAGAGAAAGAATATTTTAAGACACTAGAAGAAGGAGTAATAAAGAGGAACTACCTATAGAGATCCAAGAATTTTCACACCAATACCAAGACATAGTTAGTGATGGTAAACCAGATACCCTACCACCTGAGAGGTTTATTAGTCATCAAATTTACTTTATCCCAGGATCCTCACTCCCAAAAAAATATGCCTATAAGATGACCCCACAACATAATGAAAAAATTGCTAAATAAATCAAAGAATTACTTTACCAGGGATTGATTGGAAAGAGCATAATCCCATGTGTCATTCTCATTATCCTAGCCCTTAAGAAAGGAGGTACTTGGAGACTTTTTATAGACTCTCGATCCATTAAAAGATTTACCATAAGGTATAGGTTCTTGATTCCTAGAATAGAAGACTTAATGGAATATTTAGAGGGAGCTAAGTATTTCTCCAAAATTGAATTAAAGAGTGGTTACCACCAGATTAGAGTGAAGAAAGGGGATGGATGGAAGATGACCTTTAATACCACAGAAGGGCTCTATGAGTGGCTCGTTATGCCTTTTGGGTTGTCTAATGCCTCAATAACTTTTATGAGACTAATGAAAGAAGTGTTGAAATAATTCATAGGAAAATGGGTTGTGGTGTACCTAGATGATATTATAGTTTTAAGTAAATCAAAGGAGGATCACATTAAACACCTATAGATGGTAATGCAAAGGCTACATGAATAGAAGTTGAAAATCAACTTAGAAAAGAGTAAGTTCATAAAGCAATTGCTGGTATACTTAGGCTTTGTTATATTAGAAACAAATTTAAAGATGGACACAAGCAAGGTGGAGGCAATATTGAATTAACCTACACCTAAGTTTTCTATAGAGATAAGGAGATTCCATGGATTGACACAAACCTACAAGAAGTTTATTAGAAAATTCAGTGAAAAATGTGCACCTATTTTGGATACCATAAAAGGAGGCATAAAAAATAAATTCCAATGGAATGAGCATGCTGACAGAGGTTTCGAGACCTTGAAGAAGAGGATAGCCACCCAACCAATCTTGACACTTCCTAGTTTTGAGAAATTGTTTACTATCAAATGTGATGCCATTTGTTAGGGATTTTTCTTGCTGAACCTCAAAATGCTTGAATTCTTGTTTTAACTCTATGACTTTCAATATTTCAAATAACTGATTAAAGAAAGAGAAATGCCTAATTGATGAGGGTATTAGATAACATCTAGGGACACTATTACATCCTCCTTGTTTTTTGAGATCCACTGACTCAGGCAGGTATTACCTATGGATGATTACTAAGATTGATAGTATCTTTTAAGTGGATTATCTTCTTACTAATTTGCTGAAATTCCTTTTAATGTATCAATAAGTAGATGACTATGCAAATGACTATAAATAACTTGATACAGAGCTTAATGAGCCAAAATAGTATTTTGACAACAACAAATAGTAATGCAATAAGGATTTTCATCCTTCTTCCTTTTTTAGTTCTTATGAACTTCAGGAGGGATAACCTATTTGATTTTCTCTTAAAGGAATCAAGAAACTTGAATTCTATACTCTATGAGAAATTGCTTATGAATGTATGCTCTTTTATAAGTGTAATGTAATTTGAATCATTGTTCTTAAATGTTGGATGAATTGAATAGTTACATGTAAAAATATAAAGCAGTGCTTGATCCTATGGGCTATAGAGTCAATATTTGGTATAAATCCATAATAAGGTGACTAATAGAATACTTGAAACAAAGATAAAATGCCTTACAGATTATACTCTAGTTCTATAGCTATCATCAAATCCTTAAATTAGTGTTAAGTTCTTTGGGATCATTTGAAATAATTAATCCTTCCTTGAAGGAGCTCACAAATGACTGCACAACCACCTTGTGATCAGTATGTCTAAGTGCCTTACAAATAAACATAAAAGAACTGTAATAGAAATGAAAAGAGACAACCAATATAAAGAATAGAGATTGCAAAATATTATATTAATGTCTTAATCCTTCAAATACATTCAGCTAGACAAAAAAGTATAGAGGCTCAGATAAATTTTAGTAGTCGTCCTTGTAATTCTATTCCATTATCATCCCACACTTAAAAATGTTACAATGAGTTATATTTATAGGCTTAAACCATCTTGGAATCCTTAAGAAGTAAGGATGCTACAAGCTTTGGATGGTTTAAGACCTAACCCTAAAAACTAGAAAATCCAAAAAAAAAAGAAAGCACCAAGCAATGGATGGACAAAACTGAAGAATAAGATCTGAGTTGCTCCATGTCTTTTGTGATCTTTGGAACCTTTGTCTATATATGTTCAGGATAACAACTGATATTTGTAGTGAGATCTAGTGACTGCCAATATAGGATAACTTACACTAGTCTTTATAGTTTCTAACCTTCCTATGCTCAAAGAACAGGCGCCATGTGTCCTCCTATTCTTCATCCATAATGTTCAAGTCAATAGTGATAGGATTTTTCTTCTTGGGCTTCATTAAGATGTCCCATGCTATAACATCTTCTTCTTTTGGCCACTCAAAGTTCTATATATTCTCCAACTGGGCCTTCTATCTTTCCCACCTAGCATCGGTTATGCTCTTTAGATCTGTGATGAATTTATTGCAATTTTTTTTTGCCTTAATTGCTTCATCCAGAATCTTGTTAAATCTTTCCCTGTATAGCTCTCCTTGATCAAAGACATAAACCTCTTTACTAGGAAGTATAGTGTCAAAATCTGAGCCTCATAGCCCTAATGGCTTAATTTGATTGTCCTCTGATTTGATTGGTGGTGCAAATCTGTTGTAGCTTGGCCCAAGTATGTTCAACATTGCCTCTATTTGATTAGCCTTTCCTTTAAAAAATGACAAGGTGGCTCATATTTTCTCTATCTCAATCCCAACTTGGGTCACTATCTCTGGCAAGTTTGGCCTAAGTGGTTTCAAAGATGCCAACCTTTCAAAAAGTGTTGTCCTGCCAGACCATGTTGCATAATAGGGATTCAAAATTGAGATAAAATTGTTTACCTCTACTTGTAGGCCTATAAATTTTCCATATGCTCCATATACCACATCAATATTATCCTTTATGGTATCTACCCTATGCTGCAAAATTGATTTTAATGCACCCAATATCACATTGTTGTGCTCTTTAATCTCTTTCTCTATCTCTGCTATTGTATCCTCTGTCTCCTCTATTTGGATCTCGGCATCCTGTACCTCTTTTGGTTCTGCAGGGGCATCTTCTGGCATATCAAGAAATTGTTTTGTAAGCTCTTTTATGAGCTTCTCTTGTGCCTTAATTTTAATCAGCCCCAGCTCTCTGTCTTTAACAATATCGCTAGTTTCACTAGTGAGTTTCTTTAATTTATCAGACATTTGAACTACTTTAGCCTCATTCAGTTGAGAAAAATGTGTGAGAAATTGGGAAATCTCTAAGTATCCTATGTTCTAGACTGACTAGATAATCTTGTTTCCTTCCATTTTCTCCTGAATATTTATTAGGGTTGGCTTTTGATCTTTTGGAGCTAAGCTCCACATTGCTATTGCCTAGGACTTACCCTCCAATCATGTCCCCAACCTGTGTTTTTTATGACAATTTTACATCAGGTTGTTTTCTAATTTGGTCAATATTAAAAGCAGAGGGCAAATGCCACCCTTCTAATAATAACATGCCACTGGACTTTACCAGTTGTCTAGCCTGCTCTGGTGTTATCTGCTTTGATTCAGAATCATAATCCTGTAATGTTTGTAGAGCTTGTGTTCTTACTGGGTCACCGCCTACTAACTTCAACTGTGCACCAAATGGTTGTTTATTCCAGATGAGGAAGTCTTTGAATTCCTTTGTTTTGATTAAATTTTCATCTTTAAGGAATTGATCCTAATATATCAATTTCTCATCTATACAAGTCCTGAGAGGCAACTCTACTTCCTCTTCTTCATCTTTCTATAGTTTCTTTCCTACCCTTATTTGTTTCCTCAATTGATGGTCATGTGCTCTATTTCCAATTATGAGAGCACCAATCATGTCTTTCTTTTTCTCTTTCTTCTGAGAAGGTTCCCATGTTTCTACTTTTTGTCTTTTTTGTGGGGGTCCATTTGTAACCTTAGTCTCAGGGACCTCGATTAGGTCAATTATCTTTTCACACTTAGCTTCTTGTTCTTCAAAAAATGCTTGGTTAACTGGAGAGGAGCTGGGCATCGAGTATTCTTCATCAAAATCTTCATCATGCTCTGATGATGAGTGTCCCTTGTGGCTCTTCTCTGGCACTACAAGTGCATGTTCGAATTGGTTACATAAGAGAGTGTGGGACACTATCATGGCATCTAGCCTCTTTAGGCATGGTAGGTCTAGGAAGAAACCCCCAAAAGTAATTCCCTTTCTCTTCACCTATCTCTCTTGGTCCACCAGTTCATTGAACTTATCAACTCTTTTATCCACCTGCTCATCCTCCAATATGTTTCTTATTAAGTCTTATTCCATGCATTCCTCATGGTCCTTTATGTATGGGATGGTAGGTGTCAACAACATTTTGGCACTCAGGATGAAGCCCTCTGTGTCTATGTACCTATATAAGGCCACATTCATTTTGTAATGGCTCATCCAGTTTTTTACTGGGTCTAATGCCTTCTTTCCAATTGTAAAATTATAAATATTGAACTGCCTTGGGGTAAATTTACCCTTCCTATGAGGAGCAAGGTGTTCCTTATCTGTTAAAATTAGTTTCCTGATGAATTCCATTGCTGCAATCCTTGGTGGCACATGGAATGGAAGAACATGGGGTGGGTGGGTGCAACCGTACACCCTGATCAATGTAAAGTTCTTCTCATAGTAGAAGTCACCCTAGTTGTGATCTCTTGGACATTTGTCAAGATATTGGCATGGCATGAATAGTTGTACTACCTTAACTAGTAGCCTTGTCTTGTTGACACCTAGGAACTTAGGAATTCAATACACTATCCTATTTTCAAAGGCACAAAACTCTTTCTCTCTTGAGGTGTAGTTCCACACTCTCAGCTGAAATTGAATGGGGTTGGCCTAGTTTTGGTGAAACCTTTGAGGCCTTAAACACTGAAAATTCATGATGGGGAAGTTGTAGTATAAGATTAAATGCATAAATATTGGATTGTCCTTCTTGTTCTATATATCAACAAACCACTGGTGCATTTGATCTATGATATACTAGATATAATCATAGTTGGTACTGGTGTGAGGGATCTACATATCTAGGATGATCATCAAGATGCTTGAGGTGATTGTCTCTGGTCCTCCATCCTTTCCTAACACTCTCCATAGTGCATATGATATATACTTCATGTAGAAGTTTAGGTCCTTGTAATAGTATGGGGCAGTCCCTGGAATGGGTGCAATGTAGTTCTTCAATCTCCTTGGAACATGATGCTCCTGAACCAATTTGGAAGCAATGTGAGATTCTCTTATATATTTGTTCTCTAAACTCTTCAATTTGATCTCAATGGCCATGTGATGGTATACATTGAAGGCTTTCATGAATGAATTCATGTCTAGGGTAACTAGGGATTTCCTGTCATCCCTCTTGATTTTTTTGGTTAGGGTATCATACCTACTAGCCATTTCTAGGATGAATTGACCTCTACAAAGATATTTGGGACAATTAATTTGGCCAATCCACAAGTCCATGGGTTTGATATAGGCACAACTTCATCACTATTGTTATAAAAATAATTTAACAAGGAATAACCAGAGGATCCTGGGGTTTTATCATCCCTAATGAAGCTCAATTCATCAATGAGGGTATCAGCACTTACCTTTCTATTCTAGCTTGATCCTGGCAGAAAAGAAATGAATTCTTCAGAGTAGTTGCACTTTCCTTTCATATCATCATCAACATCATCACTTCTCCCACTGGTAGATGCTACACTCACTGCCTGACTCATCTTGTTCTATTCCAATATATATTGCCGGTATTAAAACAAATCTTTTACAAACCTTCACAACAAGCTATCAATTACTCTATAAATTGAACCTTTGAGTATTGAAAACACTGCCAATCACAATTTCCTTTGAATTCTAAACTAGGAAATCACTTATTTCAACACACACTGCTAGAAAACTCTATTCTTCTTGGAAAATTCTAAACTTTTATAAAACTCTTAGTTCTGAAAACTTGAAAGCTGGTAAAAATAAAATGGCAATAGATACACTTACTTATGGATGAGAAATCAATGTAGCCATCTCTTCAAAAATGGTAAACTTACAATTCAATCACTTCCACCATTAGTTTACATACTATGACAACAATTCTAGTTCTATTCGTGGCATTTCAAACTAACATGCAATCAATTATCAATGAGTGCTTTTTTCTTATTAAAATCTTATAAAATTTGAAAAGAGATCAAAATCAAATCTGATTGGTTGTTATTAATCACAACTCGGCCACTTTTCCATCTGGCATAAAATCTCTGAAATCCTATTGGCTAGCAATTGTACACCATACCATCAGAGAAATTTCTTCTTTTAACTTTGGTTCTATTTTTGGCGACCTTGCGACTGTGTAATCTCCTTGTCACTAAATATTAATTCTAACTGTGGTTTGTTACTGAGACTTAGTGACTGTCGTTGGATCAATCTTTAGATCAATGGTTATGTCCATGTCAGTTGATGTTTTAAATTAACTTATGTTCTTACGGAGACACCGCGACTAAGCATTTTACTAATTTTTCTTTAACCTTGGCTTACATCCAGAGACTTGGCGACTATTATATCTCTTTGTCGTTGAACCAATATTTTAACTCATGGTTTATTTGGAGACCACGCGACTACCATTAATCTTCTGAATTCCATCTGGAGACAACGCTACTACCATTGATCTCTTTTCTTCTGCATCTAACAATTGTCTCCAAGTCTCTTGATCTTGATAGCCTACCCTAATCTTTCACGAGACTTCACGATTGCAGTCTTCAATTTGCTAGGTGTACTTTTTCTTATTAGAGACTACATGACTGAATAACATGTGTCTCATCTTTCCCTTTGTCTCCTGATTGCTAGATCTTGTTTGAATTTTCAACTTCTTACCGTGACCACGTGACTGTCGTTGGATCTGGCTTTCATCCTATGGTTGTCCCTAAGTCTCTTGATCTTCAAATTAACTCATGATCTCTTTCATGACTAGGCAAAAAAACTGTTATTAAAATTGGCTTTTAACTCAGGTTCATGTGGAGACTTAGGAACTGTCAAAACTTAGTGTTGCTAGATAAATTTTAAACTGTGGGGTTTATCACAAGACAACTTGACCACTGTTTGATTTAATCTGAGATGAACGGTCTGCATTAAGTCTCCAGATCTTCAAAGGTATATTCTTTTTATCAAGAGACAATGTGACCAATGCTTTTCGCTAAGTCTCTAGACTGAATGGGATATTCATTTTTATTTACGAGACTAAGTGAAAACACAATAATCACATGCTAATATCTCAGACTTAAGTTATGAAAAAGATAACTTGTAAATAGAAACTTGACTGAGAATTTAGGGCTTTTTTGCATTTTTGAACATAAATAAACCTAGGACTTAGGGTTTTTGACATTTTTGACTAGGTTTAGGGCTGAAAACATTATTTGTAGAGATATATAAGCAATTTTAGACATGACTTTCAACTCTTAAGCATAGGAATGGCAGGAAACATCAAAATTTTACAGGGCAGACTAAAAATTGGAAATACAACCAACAGTGGCTTTATCTAAGGATATGTAAATGCTAGTTTATATAAAGAACCATAGAATCCCTGGTTGCAAACCTCTTCAAAAGACATAGACTAACCTATTGTAGAAAGAAACACACGACTGGAAGGAAACACTCTTGTTTACATATAATACAAAGATATTTACTTGTGCATAAAAAAATCATTTTCAACTAAAAAATAGCTTCAAGAACTGCCCATGCACTGGAAATTCATATTCTTCATCATTCATATTCTTTAAGATATAGGAGTCTTTACCAAAATTTTGAGAAACAATAAAAGGACCAAGCCATAAAGATTCAAACTTTTTATGCTTACCTTTGTCCTCTGCTCTCACATTCCATTGGAGTACAAGGTCACCAGGTATAAAATTTCTGCAACTTGCTCTTTTAACAAATAGATAATTCATTTTTTGTTGCAGCTTCATGTTTTCTTTCTGACCCTCTCTTCTGATTTCATCAAGTTTAGCTAGTTGCATTATTCTATCTTTCATTGGATCAGACATTTCTAGCTCTTCTTCTTGCATGAACTTGTATAAAGGCAATAGATAGTTGATAGGCATCCTTGAATGTAAACCATACAAAAGCTCAAATGGTAACTTTCCAGTGGCTTTCTTGACTGTAATCCTATCATCCCATAGGGATAATTTCAACTTGGTATTGCAAGCTCTTTTGTTCTTTTCTAAACTCTTCTTCAAAATCTTCAGAATGCTTGTATTACTAGATTCTTCTTGACCATTAGCCTGAGGATGATATGGGGATGAATAAGACATTATCATCCCATATTCATTGTAGAAATCTTTGATCTCATCAGATTTGAAACACATGGAATTATCCATGACTAGCTTGGCAGGGACACCAATTATGGTTAAAATAATTTCTAATAAAAACTCACTAACCACCTTACTTGTTTCTTTTTTAGTAGGAATATCTTTTATCCACTTTGTAAAATAGTCAGTGGCAAAAAGTATCCAACTGTTTCCTCCACTAGACTTTTCTGAGAATTCTCCAATGAAATCAATACCCCACATTGCAAAAGGCGCTTCAGCACTCACAGGGTTCAACATTAGGGCACCTGAAAACTTCAATTTTCTTGAGAACCTCTGGAAAGGCTCACATCTCTAGAAAAATGCATGAGTATCTTTGAATATATTAGGCAAATAATTTATTAACCTCAAAATCTTATGAGCAGTGGTTTTGGCAGAAAAATACCCACCACATATTCCAGCATGCATTTCTATTAGCACTTTCTCAGCTTAGTTCTTATCTAAACACAATAGTAGTACACCATTTTTGTCTTTCCAGTACATGTCTCCTTGAATCAAGGTGTACTTATGAGCTTGTAACTTTAGACTCCTCTTTTGATTATCTGACATGTTTTTAGCACATTTGGCATTTTTTAGGTAATACATGATATCAACATAAAATGGCTATCTTTCAATGTTGGTTATTGTTGAATCATCTATCACTACATTATTTACTTGTACCAAATCCTAATTTTATTTAGTCATTAGTTTCTCCAAACCTTGTCCTCTAACCAATTTTGTAATATGGATTTCTAGGTTGAATTCCTAAATTCTATTAATCCACTTACATCTCTTACTAGTTACTTCTGATTGGGTAAGAATATATTTCACTGCTAAATGAGGAACGTATGCAAGAACATTGGCACAAACTAAATAAGGTCTGAATGATTTAACAACTTTTACCAATGTATATGTCTACTTTTCCATCATTTCATAGTTCAGTTCTGCAGCTTGGAGAGACTTTCTAAAGAATTCTATTGGATTTTCAAACCCCTCCTCATCCTTATGTAATAGAACAACAACAATAATGTGAAAAGATGCAAATGAGAACAAAGAAAAGTGATTATTGTAAAATGAATATTTAAAAAAAGGGGCCTCTTGTACAACTTGCTTGATTTTCTCAAATTCTATCTGAGCCTCTTCATTCCACAGAAACTTTGCATCTTTCTTTAACATCTTGATTATTGGCTTGGCAATTTCAGCAAAATTTGCTATGAATCTTCTAACAAAATTAATATTTCCAAGGAAATATTGCACTCCTTTTATGTTCTTTGGAGCAATGACCTTTTGAATGGATTCTATTCTCTCAGGGTCTATCCTAACTCCATCCTTGGACACTATATGTCCTAATAAATTTCCTTTTGTGACTGCAAAATGACATTTTCTAGGGTTTAGTTAGACACCATATTCTAAAGCCTTGTTAAAAAATTTCTCTAGATGCTCATAGTGATCCCCCACTTTTTTATAAAATGCAATCAAATCATCTTGGTAAATAACCATGAATAGATCAATAAATTCCTTAAATTCCACATCCATGGCTCTCTGGAAAGTTGCTCCTGCATTTATTAATCCAAAGGGCATTTTGACATAGACATAAGTTCCCCATAGAGTAGTAAAGGCAGTCTTGAATTATTCCAAATCTTTTACAAGTACCTAGTTATAGCCCGAGAATCCATCAATCATTGATAGAAACTCACAACCAGTTACCTTATGCAACATTGCTTCCATGTGTGGTAGAGAATAACTATCTTTTAGGGAAGCAATATTCAGATTTCTGAAATCTACACAGTCTTATATCACAATTCTTTTTTCTTACTGGTACTAAGTTTGAGACCCAAGTTGAATGTATAATAGGCTGAATTATTCCAGCATCCTTTAATTTCATCAACTCTTGTTGCATCTTAGGAGCCAACAGAGGATTAATAGGTCTCTACTTTTGTCTGAATGGTTTCATATCTATTTTGAGTGGGATTTCATGTTTGAAAAGATCCTCTCTATAAGATTTAAGATCTTCATATGACCATGCAAAAATATGCTTATGTTTTCTCAGTAATTTTATCAGGTTGGTTCTGACATGAGAGTCTAGTCCTTTTCCAATATAAACTATTTGAGGAGTGGTCTGTGATCCTAAATTTATCTCTTGTAGATCCTCAGTTTTGGTATTTCTTACCCTTACTTTATGTTCATTCTGATCAGTAAAAAATTCCTCAAGCTCTACCAATCCCTTAGGAATGTGGTTAGAACTGAGTTGGACAACCTCATCCCCTAATATACAATCCTCACCATCAATGACCTCAAGAAAATTATTGCAATCTATACGCTGGTCTTCATAATGATCAAGGAACTGAAGAAATCTAAGGGTATCTTGGTCATCCTCAAACACTTGCCAGTTGTAAATGTTGTCTGGGACAACTGGTCTTCTTTTAACCTCAACAATTGATACCCCATTTAAGGTCATATCATCAGTTTTCAAAGCCACATTAGCCAAGAAATATTCCATAATGTTTGTAGACCTTTCAATCCAATTTATATTAAAGGCATCAAAGAATTCTATTTTGTCCCAAATAGCATGTCTATACATTTTCAATTTGTCATTCTTTACAACATATTGGGACCTTACTTGGGCTACTACTAACGCTGAGTCACCATAGACTTTTAAACATTTTATACCATGTTTAGTAGCAATTTCTAGCCCTAGAAACAAAGCTTCATATTCTGCTATATTATTTGTACACTAAAAAGATAGCATAAAATAATATTTGAATGTGGTACCTGATGGAGATATAAGTAGAACTCCAGCTCTTGATCCTTCTTTTGAATAGGCTCCATCAAAATACATTTTCCACAAACCATCAATCTATGTAGACAACTCTTTCACCAGAGGATCAAAATTTTCACACTGGTGAGTACTCCTTTTGATTCTAAAATTTTCCATGTCAATGTCAACACAATAATTAATATTTGTATCCTCAAGAAATTCTATCATATAAGGTGTTCTTCCCTCTCTGGACACCTTTACATCATTTTCAGCTATATTGAAAGTTTCATAGGATAGGTCACATTAAATACTGCCTCCCATTGAAGCACTTCATTTTGTGGATAACAACATGCCATAATGTGGTGGTATGTCAACCACCAGTACACTCATAGTTAACACTATATTTGGGCATATGGCTAATTTGTAAGGTAGGGCTTCAATAGTTCCAACAACAAGGATTTATCTTGAATCCATTGCTTGACACCTCCCATGAGGAGTATCTACTTGCAAACACATGAATCTCATAATTTCTGTAGGCATGACTATATTTGATGCTCCCGAGTCAATCATACAATTTTTGAGCATCTTTCCATTTATTACCAGTGTCAAGAAAAAGGAGTCAACAACCACTGTAGAAGTATTTTTGTTCAAGTAAATATGAGGGATCTCAAAGATCATCCCCTCAGGCTCCTTTCCCTTATTGTTGAGTTTCTTTTCAATGTGTTCTATTTTATGAGGTTTTACTGTTGATACATTATTCAACACTAAAAGAACTTTCTCTTTGTGTTCTTTTATTCTCATCATCTCTAAGAATGGGACCTTTATAGTCATCTAAGATAAACATTGTCCCATATCCACTAGAGTATACTTTATATTAGAGGTTTTAGGCTTCTCTATAATGACATTATTCTCTTCTATCTGAATATTCACAACATGCTCTTCCCTTCTAGATTTCTTATTTTCTACTTTGCGGGAAGAAGAACTTGCTTCTGACTCTTTAGCCTTTTCTACATGTACATATTTTTGTTCATTGGCTTTGTTTAATCTTGACCTTAGGTTTTTTTGCATTTTCCCTTGGTCCATCTTTTTTAGGTACATATTTGGCATCTATTTTATTTTCTTTTATGAAGATGCCTAATGGATGACTACCAACATTACCCACCACTCTGTTTCTTAGGTGATAGTTGTTTCTAGCTTTGTTTACCAAATCAACAGTGATTCTGGCTTTTTCTTCATCAAAGGCTTTTCTCACTACTGAGGGTTCTTGACTATTTTGGGCATAACACCTTATGTGATCATCCCTTTCTTCTTCTTCACTAACTGATAAGATTTTTTTCTAATGAACTTCCATTCTACCTTGCGAACCATATATGTCATGATTTTCAATTTCCTCATCAGAATCCATATCATGACATGAATATGAATTATTCATACTATAATCACATAACTCATTTTCATCCTTTTCTTTCTCTTCAGTTACTTTTATATCCAAAGAAATAATGCAAAAAATAGGATTGTGTGGTGCCTCACAAGCTTCACACCAAAAGTCATCATTACACATGTGAATAGTATTTTTATGTAGGGAATCAGGAGTCCTATTTTAAGGTTTATCTTTCCTTAGTGGAACAATAGTCTTACCATCCTTGAATAGGGTACCATAGGGGTAATTTTTCATCCTATTTTGTGGGTTATAGTTATTTTTATAGGATGGCTTATTATTCCGTGGAGCCTTGTACTCTTTGTATTCAGGTTCCTTTTGATTACTCCTATTAAAGCATGGATCTTCTCTTTTACCCAATTTTCCTGATATCCTCCTATTCATCTCTATATTTACATCTATTTTATAGGCTTCTATTAAGGTTCTTGGGTTCTTATCTCTTAGTGCATAGCCCATTTTTTAATCAAAAGCATTGAGATAAGTTGCAAGACATACCTTTTGATCCAACTTCATTTTTTGAAACAACTTATGAATATCTTGTTGGAATCTTGTATTGAACTCAGTTACTTCTTCATTTGAGTCCTTCCTTATATTTATAAATTCATTGATCAAAAACCCTTAATTAGTATTATCACCATATTGATCCTTGAATAAATCAATCAGTTCATCCATTGTTCCTACAGAACCATGAGATAGACTCCTAAACCATTCCCTAGCATCTTCTAGTAGAGATTGTACAAATAACTTCATAAGAACATCTTCATGATTTATATTTAAATCATCTATAACATCAAAGAATTTTATTAAATTCTATTCACAAGTTACAACATTATTTCCTAAAAAATTTTGGAAGTTTTTCTCCCATATCTTCTGGTATTGCATTAGGGTAACCTCGAATTCCAAAGAAAGAAAATTTCTTGTACCTTTCTGCAGGAACATGTCTCCTTTGGAATTTTTCAGCATATTTAGGAGCAAAGTATTTTCTATCATCTTTGAAAGAGGAAGCCTTGTTTCTTGATGTTGTATCAATCTCTTTATCAGAAAAGGAGATTGTAGTAGATTGCAAAAAAATCAATTTTTCTCTTCATCTCTATAGTAACAGCTTCTGCTTCAAATTTATCCAACATCTTGGCCATATTTTCTCTTTATTTTTTAATCTTTTCAAGGTCAATGTCTAGTTTAGACATTTTCTCAGTCAGGTTCTTTTGATTTTTTTGCACCTTAACTTCTGTTTCTGCAACTTTATTATTTCCTTTATCTTTGAAGTCTTGAGGACCTAAACTTTTTTGGGTGCTGGAAGTCTCTTGGTCTCTATGAGACCTCCTAATATTATTTGCAGCTTGATGTCTCAGGGATCTTCTCCTATACTTATCAACATCCTTTTGCTCATGTTTTTTGCTTTTTATGTTCTTTTTCACTTTTCATCTGTTGAATAAGGGCTAATTGTTTTACAAGGATTCTTTCTTCCTCTGCAAGCTCATCATAAGGAAATTCATGTTAGTAATAACTGAGAGGGGGGGGGTGAACCAGTGGCCTCAAAAATTAATCCTTAAATCAACCCTTCAAACTTAGTACCACAAATTATACATCTAGTTATCTTTAGTCCTATAAGATGAATGCCTTGAAATACTTATATCAAATTACTACTTGCTGGAATGCTTTGTAAAACCTTCTTCTAAATGTTTACTGATAAGCAGTCTTTCTATTTACCAAAACATAGTAAATAACTAGTGTATACCGATCAATCCAGAATAACTTATGTGAAATGTAAAATAATAAAGTAATGACTCATAGACACATAACACATGGATTTTTAATGTGGAAACCCTATTAAGGGAAAAACCACTAGGAATGGTACCCCAAATTTTCACTCTTATGAGGTGAGCTCGGTTAAGAACCAACCTTGTTAAAGGTTACAAACACACTATTAGGTGTGACCTTGTTAGAGGATTGAAAAGATAGTTTGTCACTTAGTATCTGGCATCTAACGCTACCATCCTTGATCAAACACTCACTTGGCCTGTCAATAGGTATCAGGTATATCCAATGCTACTACTTATGATCAAACTTTTTGATACTCCTTGGGATGTATCTCAATTACAAAAGACTTTTAAGTCTTGCTCAGTTAAGAAAATTGATGCTTCAATGGTTAAACTAAAACAATAAAGTGATCTATTAACACATACAACTTGAATTGTATATTTTCAGATCTATTGTAAGTTCATTACCTCTCTAATCAATATAATCAATTCAATACCTTTGCTCCACACTTTTATGCTCTATGATGTTGTTTCACTATTCATCGGTGTCTGCAGAATCTATCTCTTTCCTCATCTTGTTGATTAGGTCTGAATGAAGACTTTCTTCTCATTCAGAATCTCTTTAGCATCTATTCTCTTTTCACTCCCCTTCACCCCAAATTCATAGTGAATTAGGTTGTCTCTTTATAGACATGATTCACCATTTCTAGGCTTTCTTGATCTTGGCATGATCCACAAGTCTTGCCAATTAGATTTAAAGAAAAACTCCAATTTTATCTCGTAGAGATCTTCTTGCCAACTGGACAAAGAAGCTTTAAATCCTTTACTTATCTCTGGCTTTTTCTTGTCGATTAAAACAATGATAAGTATCAGTTAAGTCTATTTTTAGCTCTTGACAGCTAAGCATTTTGTCTTTTCTGAACTCTCTATTCTGTCAGCCAATACTTTAGTTAGTCATCGGTGATAACTGACTGTTCCGTCGGTGTGACTTTAATTTTCTTTGGATCTTCGTTTGTCAGACAACACTGTAATTATGTCCGTCAGGTTACACTATTCTTTTCTTGTCAGGCAATATTGTGACTTTGCTCGTCAGTAATGTTGTGCATTTGCTCATCGAGTAACACTATGACTTTTCTATTTTACTTTGTCCATCAGTGTGCACTCCATTGGTGTATATAGTCACTTTGTGAATACTTGACTTATATGAATTACTGATAGCATAGCCTTTGATTCATTGGTTCTTTGAAGTCTTTGGCAGTATGTCCATGACCATACATATTATATCAAGTTGACATCAATGACAATACAATATATTAAATGATTTAATGTCTTGCATGATCATCAAATTAACATCTTTAAACATTCAATCATTTATAGTTCATCAATCTCTCCCTTTGGCATTGATGGCAACATACTACATTATCACACTATATTATCACTAATACAATATGAAATATAACAATTGAAGTTCATCAAACTACCAATCTTCTGTATTATAACCGATACAAATATATGATCCTTACTAAGATTCTCAAAGCTTAGATTTGATTCTTGCACCTCTCTCTCTCTTTCTTCAATCCCTTTACTGGATAGATGTAGAATCTTTCTTTTTCTAATGTGATGTGTTCTTTTCCTGTGTCAAAGTCTCTCCCTTTCACTGTTCTCTTTTCTTTTGATGTCTCTTTATGGCTACATCTCTCCCTTTGGATAATCTCTCCCATGAATATAATCTCTGCTTATATAATCCCTCCTTGAAGTGATAATGGATATAATCTCTCCCTTTTACATAAATGCCAAACAAATATTTTTGACAGTAATGGAAAACATTCCTTTCCTATCCATAATATATTCCTTGAATTTCCCAATCCATCAGCAATATAACAACTCTGGTGCTTAGAGTAAATAAATACCTTGTTATGTATTGATATATCTTTGAACTCCATCTCTATGTTTACATCAACATGAATGATATTCTGATAATATGTAGGCTAATGCAACCTTCTAGTCATTTTTTCTAACCAGTGGACAAGGGTCTGACCCCTAGTCTCTTTCTCAAGTATTCAAATGCATCCTTGGTCAGTGGCTTGGTGAAGATATCAGCTAATTGTTCTTTTTATTGTACATATTCAAGTATCACCTCCTTTGCTTGAACTTGTTCTCTCAAATAATGATACTTGATAGCAATATGAATTTTCTTAGCATGCATGACTAGATTTTTGGAAATTTTTATTGCACTGGTATTATCACAATAGATAATTACTAGTTCAAGAATTTTCATATGCATACCTTCCAGTAACTGTTTGATCCATGCAATATTTGAGCAATTTGTAGCAGCAACAACATAATCTTCTTCTGCACTAGACTGAGAGATGCATCCTTGCTTCTTGTTGATCCATGTGACAAGTCTGCCACCCATAAAAAATGCTCCTCCAGTTGTGCTCTTCTGGTCATCAATATTTCCAGCCCAATCATTATCACTAAATACCTTAAGTTCAAATTTTCCTTCTCTTCTATACCATAAGCCATATTCTTTATCATTCTTTAGATATCTTAGGATTCTTTTTATAGCACTCATATATGATTCCCTAGGATTAGTAGAAAATATAGCAACTATTCCTACTACATGTGCAATATCTGGTCTAGTATGTACAACATACATGAGTTTTCCAATCATTCATTTGTACAAAGTCTGATTTACCTCTGATGACTTGTACTCCTTTTTCATCTTACATCCAGTTGCCATCGGTGTTCCAACTAGCTTGGAATCTTCCATCTTGAATATTTTTAGCACTTCCTTGATGTATTTGGATTGTGTAATGAAAATACCTTCATCTTGTTACATGATCTGTAGACAAAGAAAGAAATTAAACTCTCCAAACATAGATATCTCAAACTCTTTGCTCATTTCATTTGCAAATGATTTTCATAGCATATCATTGCCTCCAAATATGATGTCGTCAACAAATATCTCAACAATCAAAATGTTAGCATCTATATCTTCCTTCAAATAAAGATTATTATTTTCACTAGTCCTTACAATTCAAACACTTATGAGATAGGAATGAAGTCTTTCATACCAGGCTTGAGGTGCTTGTTTCAATTCATACAAGGCTTTGTGTATTCTACATACCATGTCCCTCTTGTCTGGATCAACAAAGCCTTCTGGTTGTTCAATGTATACCTTTTCTTCAAGTATTCCATTTAGGAATGTAGACTTGACATCTATTTGGTATACCTTGAATCCTTTACATGCAACATAAGCAAGCAATATTCTTACTCTTTCTAGCCTAGAAATGGGTGCAAAGGTCTCTCCATATCCAATCCCTTCTTCTTGTGCATACCCCTTGCATACTAGTCTTGCTTTGTTTCTGGTGACTTCTCCATTCTCATTTAGTTTATTCCTGAATATCCATTTTGTATCGATGACATTCTTGTTATTTGGTCTGGGTACAAGTGTCCATGTCTTGTTTTTCTCTATCTTCTCAATCTCTTCATTCATAGCACTTATCCATTCATCATTATCAAGTGTAGCATTGACAAATTTTGGCTCAAAATCCCAATTAGACATCTTGTGTTTAGAGACTTACTTCTGGTTCTCATACCAGCCTTCTTATCTCCAATAATCTTGTTCTGTGGATGGTTACTTCTGACATATCTGGAAACTATAGATTCAATCCTTTGTCTATCATCTTGATCATCATTGTGTCCTTCACTCTGATCTCCATCGCTTGGTACATCATCTTGAGCAATATCTTGATTATTGGTATTTTCAGCTTGATGATCGGGTGCAATGATTTGTTGCTTGGGAGTTCTACATTGTTGGTCGGGTAGAATGTTAGGTTCTTCATTATAAACAAACCTTTTATAGTCCTCTGGTTCTTTAGTGCTTTCCTTTTCATTTTTATGACATGTAACTGATTGAATGTTTGAAGATGTTAAGTTGATGATCATGCAAGGCATTAAATCAGTTAATGTATTGTATTGTCATTGATGTCAACTTGATATAATCTATATGGTCATTGTAATAATGCCAAAGACTTCAAAGAACCGATGAATCAAAGGCTATGCTATTAGTAATGCATGTAATTCAAGTATTCACTAAGTGACTACATACACCGACAGAGTGCACCTGATGGTTAGATTAAAAGAACAAAGTCATAGTGTTTCCTGATGAGGAAATGCACAACATTACCAATGAGTAGAGTTACAGTGTTGCCTGACAAGAAAAATACAGAGTAACCCAGCAGACATAATTTAAGTGTTTCCCGACGGAGAAGACAAGGATGGAGATCCTGATGACAACTGAAGTAACATCAATGGAATAGTCAGTTATCACCGATGACTAACTGAAGTGTTGACCGATAGAATAAAGAGTTTAGAAAATGAAAAAAATGCTTAGCTGTCAAGAAGCTAAAGATAGAGTTAACAGATACTTATCATTGTTTTAATCATCCAGATAAAGTTAGAGATAAGTAATTGATTTAAAGTTGATTTGTTCAGTTGGCAAGAATATCTCTTTGAGATAAATCAAGAGTTTTCTTTAAATCTATTGGAAAATTTTGTTGTACACACCAAGATCAAGAAAGCCAAGAAAAGAGGAAATCATGTCTATAAGAGACAAACTCAATTCATTACGAATTGTGTGGGGTGAACAAGAAAGATGCTAAAGGAAATCTAAAGGAGAATAAATTCTTCATTTCAGTCCTGATCAACAAGCGAAAGGAAGAGCTAGATTCTGCAGACATTGAAAAATAGTGAGATAAGTATCAGAGAGTAGAACAAGTGTGGAGCAAAGGTATATATTTGATTATATTGATCAGTGAAGTAATGGAACTACAATAGATCTAAAAATCTGCAATTGAGTTGTATGTATGAATAGATCAGTAGTGTTTCAATTTAACCATTAAAGCATATAAGTCTCTTAATCGAGCAGGGCTTAAAAGTCTTTTACAATTGAGATACATCCCAAGGAGTATCAAAAAATTTGATCACAAAAGTAGCATTGGATATGCCCGATACCTATTGATAGGACAAGTGAGTGTTTAATCAAGGATGGTAGTGTTGGTTGTATTTCCTATTTTTGCTGGTTTTCCTCGTTCCTTGTCTTGCCCTCTGTAAAATTTTAGGTTTTCATGTCTTAACCTTGACAAAATTGCAAAAACCCTGAGAAACCCTAAGTATCCAAGTGTTTAACGATGAATTGAAACCCTAGGTCATGTCTTATGTTTGACTGTTGCTTTTTCAAATCACTTAAGACATGTGTTTTAAAGTTAAGTCACCTCATCTCGTTACCCCGTCTGAATATTCCAACGCTCTTCCCAACTTTGCTTTTCCTTTGTGTCGCGTGGTCTCAATATAAATCAGAATATTCCTTCAGTGTTTTGAGACTCAGCGATTTCTTTCAGTTGGGTTGTCACAAGAGCTTCATGTTATAAGCTTTGTAAAAGATGGGACCCACTGCTCAGTTGGGTGATCGCAAGAGAAATCAACATTTATGAAAAAAGTTTTCAGAATTCGCGATTGCTTCATGTCGCGTTGTCGCCAGATCAAGCCAAAGTTCACGATTAAGTCTTCCTTCAGTCGCGAGGTCTCAGAATAGGATGGCGGTTAAGAGTTAGCAGCTCAGACTATGCGACTAACCGTTTGAGGTTTACGGTGTGACTCAGTTGCGATGTCGCCAAAATAGGAATAATGTTTCAATTTCCCATTGTGCAATGAGCAAGTGACATTTGTCATAATGTAAGTGGGTTGTCGGGAGGTCACCAGAAAGAAGAAAAGGATTAAGCGACTTAGAGGCTAAGGTGATTTACCCTTTGTCACGGTGTCTGAGAAAGATTTAAGGGCATAAAGAAATATTAAGTGATTAAACGACTGCCATCAGATGAAAGAGTCAGAAGATCCAATGGTGGTCGAGAAGTCTGGAAAGGAAAGTGCCCCAGGGAAAAAGTCCTCCCAACTTGGCGATTAGGGTATGTCGCGCAGTCGCTATGAGTAAAGAAAAGGCACTTATAACAGATTAAGATAAAGTTGAAAGTATCTCCCGACTGGGCGACTAAAGGTTGTCACATGGTCTTGAAAAAGAGTATAAGCATTCAGCGACAGGGCGATAACTGAAAAGGTTAATGATAATGGCTAGTCGCTAGGTCTCAGAAGGAAAGATGAGTTAAAGCTAACTGCTCGCGACTTCGATTTCTGTTGGGTCGCGTGGTTGCTAGATGGTCACTCAGGTCAGCCAAGGTTAAGGAAGCACATTGTCGCCAAGTCTCAAGATAGAACTATGGTTAAGAACAAATTCCTGTGATAGAGAGACTTAATGCAGTCACGTGGTCTCCTGGTCACAAGATCTAAAAAATGGCGGCAGTTTCTTGATGTGACAGATCAAATCTCTCGGCAGCCAATCAGAGGCTCAAATTTTGATTACTGTGCATAAAGGGTAGCTGAGATGTATGACACATAGTGAATGAAATGATGAAATGTTAGCTCTCTTAAACGTTTTATCATTGGTCCGAGGATTCATATTTGAAAATTTGATTTCCTGTCAACTTCGTGCAACTACGGCTAGGTTTTTCAAAGTTCACAGCATGTCAAATTAATGGCAGAACTGATGTTTCCAAATTATGAGTTGTGTACTCTAGACGATGGCTATAAGGAGTTGATAGTGCACTCATTCCCATTCACAGTGCTTTCAAGATTTCAGAGCCAAGTTGCTTTTTTTCAGGGAAGAGTGATATTTTGAGCAGTTGCAGTGTATCTAGAAGTGATCAGGAATTTCTAAAATTGCAGAAGTTGTGCTCAAAGCAGTTGGCTAATATTGGAGATTAGATTTGTTTCAATATTGGTTAGAGGGAAGAAATTAAAGGTGTTGCAAAGATGAGCAGAGCTGTGAGCGTCGCTTCAACAAGTGGAGACAGTGGAGAAGAACAGAAAGGAAAACCGAGTTACTCTGATGAGTTTCTCCAGCTTCTGCCAGGATCAACACAGAGTAAGAAGGCCGATGCTAGTGTCCTTCTGGATGATTACAAAAATATTCGAGATGCTGTGACCCCAGGCACAATAGGTTACTCTCTTTTCACATACTTCTATAAGAATTCAGATAAGCCCATCCCTATTTCAAACCCTTGGACATGTGGTTTGGCTAGGTTATTAGTTCCTAATGTGTTCTTAGATGTTGACCTATTTCTTGACCTGGAAAATCACTATGATGCCCTCACAAAGACCATGAAAAGGGATAATGGCACTGCCTTGTTGATTTTAAACAGAAACTCATTTATGCAAGCCTTTGGCTTATTCAACACCATGTCTAAAAGAATTGATATGACAAGGCAGGAAAAAAGATATAGTTCTAAGCCTGGAATTGCAAAAGACTTGTTGCAGAAGCATATGTTGAAAGAACTAAAAAATTATTTAGGTCCTATGGTAGAGCCCTATCCATATTATTTCAAGGACCTACTCTTCTATATCAAATATAATGCTTATGCCCTATGTAGAGTGTTGGGGATTGATGGAGATGCAGAGAGAATCAACTCTGGCATCTTAATGATAGTTTTAGACCTGCAAAAGGTGCATTCAAGCACCAGTTATGATTATATTTAGCATATAATTGATGAAATGCACGAGGGTTTTGTGGAAACACAGAAGAAATTAAAGAAACTTAACGAGAAGGAGCCAAAATTCTTGCATTATTCAGTCCTGATGCACCTTCTCTTGTATTTCAATTTCACAATCATGGATCCCCACAACTTATCCCCTCAGAGATTCTATCAGGCACAACCAAATCCTATCCAGTTCTAGGCTAGGGTTTGGAACTATACTTCCAGGGATTGTGATTTTTGTGCATTCCAAAATTGGATTGTGTATCTAATTGTGCAGAGTTTAGGGACAAGCAGGACTAGAGTCCCATTGAAGATCATCCAATTGCTTAGGCCCTGCAATTACAAAGAAAATTGGTCTGGAAACCACAACTGGGGTGACTTCTTCTTGGAGGAGAACTTCACCATAATCAGAGTATATGGGTGTATTCATCCACCCCATATATTACCTTACCATGTGCCTATGAGAGTTGCTGCTATGGAATTCATCTGGTAGCTAATGTTAACTGATAATGAGCACTTTGCACCACATAAAAAGGGGACTATAACCCCTAGGCAATTTAAGATTGAAAATTTTACAATTGGTAAGAACGCCATAGATGAAGTAGGTCAATGGTTGGAAAAGTTTAGAATGGGGGCAGCCCCTTATAGATATATTGACCCAGAGGGCTTCATGGCTAGGGTTAGGAAGTTGTACACTCCTACAATCCCTAATACCAATGTGCATTGTGAATGTATAGAGGAAGATTCAACAAGAAATCTCTTGGATGAGGATGACATTCATGTGAGAAGACTGAGAATTCAGGAACTGCTGAAGCTGCAGACACAAATCAGAAGAAATGGATTATCATTTGGGGGTTTTTACCCTGATCTTTCCTATTTTGATAGGATTAAGGATATGATTGACAACTACTATGTACTAGTAGAACAATTGGATACGGTCCTAGATAAGAAAGGTGCTCAATCACCTGATCACTCAGAGTTAGAAGAAGAGAGTGGTGATGATAGTGATTATGCACATCCTTCTGTACTTCCTCTACAACAACAAGCCCCAGAGCAAGGAATGGCTGAGATCCCATAGTTGTAGGGGGAAAAACAACATATTATAGATTTAACAATTGCAACACAGCCTGATGATGTGGAAGAGCCTGCAGCAAAGAGGCAAAAGTTGAAATTAGGCCAGCCTTCAGTTGAAGGGAAAATTAAGAAAAGGGATAAGGCTAAGGCCTTAGTACCAGGCACTAGGTTATATGATCATAACCTGAGAAAAGAAATCAGGGAAGGAAAAAAGAAGAGGCCTTACCTAGAAGATGAGGTAGAGATACCACTCAGGGCCTGTGTAGATGAAAGATTGCTTAACCAGCAAAAATTCCTGGATGATGACAACTTTGTGAAGACGGAAGAGTTTAAAGACTTCCTCAGGTGGCACAAAGCAGAGCAACTAAAGTCCCAATTACTTGTGCATGGACAAGAAACAATTACTAATGAAGCTCTTGTGGCCCTAAAAAATTATGATCCTTAGATTGAGGGCATCTCTCCTAAGGATGCTAGAAAAATGGTACTAGGAAGTGGAATTTTAGTGGCTGAAGGCTGGGATTTGGCATCTGCATTCATAATAGATCAAATCAGAAAGTAGCCTGACCTTAAAATGGTTAGTGAAGTCCAGGTAGGAGAAATGATCAAAGGATTTGGGTATAACCCAAAGTCTCAAGCCTTTTCCATGTGGAGTTTGATCCCTAAGGACAAGAAGCCCCAATTAGTAAACATTCAAGAGAATATGGTGGGGAATCAGATGGTGTGGTCAGTCCAAAACACAGGGGACCTAGAGATTTCTTAAATTATGACACACTGGGCTCAACTCAATGAGGACAAGACAAAGCAATTTTCTGAAAGGTATACTACTTTACTGGAAGAAATAAGTGCACTGTCTAAAGACAGAGACATGTGCCACATAATACTATACCAGAGGGATCAAATGATAAAGACATTGTCAGAGGAATTGGAGGCAAAGCCTGAGGTTGTGTATGTGCCTGCACAACCACCACCTATGCAAATAGAACACAAGCCTAAGTCAGAAGAGGCTGTGGAGAAAAAGGTGGATGAAGAAAAAGGAAATGCAATAGCATTGAAAGCATTGAAAGGTATATTACAACATAGGATTGAAATCCTCAAAGATAAAGCTGATGTTGTAATAAATACCTATTATAAATTGCCTATATTGCATGCTGAGGTATTGAGGTACCTTCTAATTCTAAACCCATACTTCACAAAGTGGTCTGCCAGGGCAAGTTTATTTGAGAAGTTGTCATCTTTGCAGACCATAAGGCCTGACTTTCCTCCAATAGTCATAGAGGTGGAAGATGAGATTAAAAGGATAAATATTTCGCTCTCATTCTTCAAAGGAAAATTGAACCAAATAGAGGCTAAATTAAGTCTCTTTTCAGCTGATTTTAATAGGTTTATTCCTTCCTTGAAAGGAGAAGATGACCAGGTAAAGGATATAGATGCCTGTAGAACTGAATTTGACACCAAGATGCCTAGTGAAGAGGCTTTTCTTTTGGGAACTGAGGTTGATATAGATGGATTTAATTTAATATTGGATGAGGCATTCAAAGCTAAAACAGATATCAACAAGTTCC
>MU225798.1:3122613-3133943 GCA_018584345.1 Thuja plicata | reverse complement strand
ACCAAATATATATACTCAAATGTCTCATAAAATGCTACTAAATAATAATCATAGTCCATCATAAAATCCAAGGCGTCAAGCAATAGTCCTGTCAGTCTAACATAGAAAAATTCTAGGGTGGGCATTAAATAACACATCTGATCTCTTTAAGTAATTTAACCTAAGATAATTTTAAACCTTAATAACGAGCATCTCACATATAAGCGTATAAGTCTATAAGGTGATCCTTTTAGCATTAAGGTCCCAAACTATCATTGACACACGTGAAGATATAAAGGAACATATTTGTGTAAATATTATTATTTCCCCTATTAAAATAAGAAGTTATGGTGAGTTGTAAGAGGTTCAGTTTAAGCTACCATCTCGAGAAGGATCATTCTCGCATACAGCTCTTCTTAATTTCTAGTGCGCATAGCCAGGACTTGACAGGGTTGGAGGGGCATTACAACCGGTCCCAGTGGTTTTTCCCTTAATAGTGTTTCCACATTAAAATCCTTGTGTTATGTGTTTATGGTTTATCACTTTATTGTTTTACATTTCACATATGCATTTCTAGGTTTATCGGTATACTCTGCATATTTAGTGTGTTTTGATAAATAGATGACTGCTTATCAGTAATCATACAGAAGAGAGATTAACAAAGCAATCTAACAAGTAGAAAATTGATTAAATTATTTCATGGCATTCATCTTGTAGGACATAAGATAACTTGAGACATGATTTGTGGTTATAATTTTAAAGGGTTGATTTAAGGATTAATTTTTGAGGCCACTAATTCACCCCCCCCCCCTTCTCAGTTATTACTAACACATTCTTCTCTACAAATTCATCTAACTTTACATTTTCACTTTCAACAATTTTTTTAGAGGCTTTATTGAGACATTTATAACCCTTTCTCTTGGTGGAATACCCTAGAAAGATTCCTTCATCACTCTTGGATTCAAGCTTTCCATTTCTATCATCTTTTAAGATATAACATTGATTGCCAAAATTTTTGAAGTAACTTACATTGGATGTGTAACCATAGCATAGCTCATAAGGTATCTTCTTGGTGTATTTCTTCAATTTTACTATGTTCAATGTGTAAATAGAAGTATTGATAGCTTCCCTCCAGAAGATTTGGGTGATGTCTTTCTCTATCATCAGTGTCCTTGCACAATCAACAATTGATCTATTTCTTCTTTCAACAATTCCATTTTGTTGTGGTGTTCTCGGTGCAGAGACCTATTTTTTAATTCCATGCTCATTAAAAAAGTTAGTGAATTCATCTAAAATAAATTCCCCTCCTCTATCTGATCTTAAGCATTTCAATTATTTACCTCTTTGTTTTTCAACCATTGCTTTGTACCATTTAAACATCTTGAATGCTTCAGATTTATCTTTTAGAAACATTACTATCATCATTATAGAGTAATCGTCAACAAAGAGAATAAAATATTTATCACCATAATAAATCTTTGTCCTCATAGGTCCACATAGGTCAGTGTGGACTAATTCTACAATGGCATCAGATGTATGGGTTTTTCTTTTGAAACTAGATTTTGTTATCTTACCTTTTTGACAATTTTTTCACATGATATTGTCGGGCTTAATCATCGTTGGTAAGCCTCTTACATTTGTTTTTCTGGTTATCTTTATCATGTTGTCAAAGTTTACAGGACACAATCTTTTGTGCCACAACCATATATCTTTGTTTATAGGCATTAAGCAAGTGGTTTCAATATCATTCAGATAGAATAAGTTACCTTTTTCTGCTTACCGATACCAATCAAACTTCCTGATTTATTGAAGATCTTTGCCTTCTTGTTTTCAAATGCTACTCTTTGACCTGAATTATTCAACTAAGAAACACTCAATAGATTATAATTCAATCCTTTCACCCAATAAGAATTTTCACATTTTATCAGGTTATTCAACATTATAGTTCCTTTACCTTCAAATGGACAAGGTGTGTCATTACCCATTCTTACTAAACCACCATTATAGTATTCAAAAGTCTCAAACTTTTTTTTTTCACTGGTCATATGGTGAGTGCAGCCACTATCTATGATCCAGACATCATTTTTACTAACTTTGGATATGAGTGCAGTTTCTACATACCTTTCTTCATCATCATCTGAATCATCTTTTACTGCCACAAAAACCATCTCGATGTCTTCATCAAATTCAGTGTTAGTATCATCATCTTTGAATTTAGATAGGTAACAGGCCTTCTTTCCTTTGTCCTTGTCTCGAGTATCTCTTCTTTCTGATTGTCGATTACTTTTGTAATCACCTCTGTCAAACTTCTTTTCAAACGACCTGTCATTACTTCTATCATCTTTTCTTCTATTGGAACATCTTATAGCAAAGTGTCCAATCTCTTTACAATTAAAACAAACAAGTGGTAATTTACCTTTGTATTTACCTTTTCCTCTCTGCATTCTTCTAGCCATAAGTGCTTCAATTTCATCAAGATCTTCTTCTTCACTTTCACTATCACTATATTTACTCATAGTGTGTTTATGACTTGATTTAATTACTCTCTAAGAAGATTTGAATGCAGTCTCTATGTTTGGTAAGACACTATTATCAAAGTTGTTCATCTCAAATGAAATCAGTCTTCCAATCAAACTGTCTAGAGTAACATTGCTATTTTCTACTTCTCTCATTTCTTGTATGCCAGATACTCTAATAGCATAAGTAGGTAGCAAGGTTCATAAAATTTTACTTACCACTGTATCCTCATCTAGTACACCTCCAACTCCTTGGATTGCATTGACTACCTCTTTGATTCTTGTGCAATACTGTGTGATGTTTTCACCTTCTTTTATTTTGCGATCATCAAACTTTCCTCTAAGGATTTCCGCCTTGGCTCTCAGAACATTTTTATCACCACCATGTACAAGCTTCAATTTTTCCTACATCTTCTTTGCAGTTGTGCATGCTTTGACATCTTCAAATTCAGCATCGAAGAGAGAGGAAGAAAGCTCTATCATCATGCAGTTGTGCTCATGCTTCTCTCTCATTTCTTCAACTGTGGGTGCTCCTATGGGAAACACATATTCAGTATCTAAGTATTGAGTAACATCATTTCCAATACCTGATAAGTGGAATCTTATTCTTCTTTTCCATGAAGAAAAATTGTCTTTTTTCAACTTGGGCACATCTCATGTGTTCATCTTGTGATCTTTAGCTTAGGTCTTGAAACCTTCCTTCTAAGCACACAAGCTCTGATACCAATTTTTAGTAATAACTGAGAGGGGGGGGTGAATCAGCAGCCTAAATAATTAATCCTTAAATAAACCCTTCAAAATTAGTACCAAAAATTATACCTCTAGTTATCTTCAGTCCTATAAGATGAATGCCTTGAAATACTTATATCAAATTTGTAATCCCCTCCAATGCTCACAAAACCTTATTATGCCTGTTGGAAGTTTGGGACTTTTATTCTCTACTAATAATTTTGATTGAAGTTACTAATCCAATCTATCTCATCTCCACATAAGTGTTTAATGTATATTTCTCCTTGAGTACTGATGTCCACTATGTGTTCATGATATTTTAGGAATATTGTGTTATGAAACAATATGATATGTTTTTTTTGTATGAGGAACTTCCTTTTTGATGGTTTGAGTATATTCAGATGAATTAAGTTGATTAAGATACCTTTATGACTATGTTATAGATGGTGTATATATGTTGTTCAAAATCTCCATAAAGATTAGGTTATCTATGTGATTTACTTAGCCATTATTAACACTCTTGTATGATTTTATGAATGATTGTGATGTTAACTATTGATTAGGGATTAACCCAAATCACCTAATGGATCATATTATGCAGTCAATATGACCCTTTCTTTATTATTAATTAGTATTACTTTGTATTGCGGTTTCTTATACCCTAGTGACATCACACTTGAACTCTGTGCTTTCTCTTATTTGATTAGATGATGAGATGCTTTCAAAATATGTTGGAAATATGTCCATCCTAATGATATTTTGTAAATGGTCCGCAATGTCACCTAATGAATTATAGTCTTAGAATATTTAATGGAAATTTTTCTTATTAACATGATGACATTATCAATGATGATGTTTTTATTTCAGTATGAAATTATTGTGAAGCTAACAATACTAACTCAATCATGATTTAGAATGAGTATTGTTTAGTGTGTGTGTGTGTGTGTGTGTGTGTGTGTGTGTGTAGGATGAGGGGAGGTAGTTGTAGTCACTTCCAAGGGAGATCCACATGATGTCAAACTCCCCCTCCTTGTCTTCCACTTCTTGTACCTAAATATATTTGTGTTTCTCAACTTGGTGATGGAGGATGCAGGTATAGGCATCGACTCCACCTGGCCACACAGGTCTGAGTGTGCCATTAAAATCCTTGAACGTAGACCCAAAGTAGACCCTTTTGACTTAGGTTCCTTTTTCAGGAAGTCACCCTATTTAGGTTTGGGATGTATTATTATTTTGATGGTTTTGAGATTTGTGTTCTGGTCAGTTGACCTTGTTCATTTACTATTGTCAATTATGTTTGTAATATGATCCTTGGTTATTAAATCATTATATATATAATAGTTGTATTATGTGCATAAAAAAGTTTTTGGTGTGACTAAATATATGTATATGTATGTATATATGGGTGCACACATATTTGCCTATGTATATATATAAATATATTTGTGTATGTATAAATATATGTATATGTATAAATAGAGTTGTGATGTAAATATTGTATTGAGATATAAAATAAAATAAAATAATAGAAGTACTAAGATTATTATGCCTATTTGGTAAAACTAGATTTCTAGGAGATTCAAACTCAAAAACTCCTAGGAGTAAGGCTAGATAGTTACCACTGGGCTATGTGAGTTACTTGATAATCTTTCTTATCATTGGTATAATTGGTTACTTCATAATTTTATTTAAGTTAATAAATAATTAAAGTTGTAACCTATCATTCACAGGAATAATTGATTTAAATTGAAACCAACTATGGAAGTTGGAGAAGTTGCTTCCCATAAAGAAACTCGTCCAACCATATAGTTGTCTATATGTATAAGGTGAAATATTTTATGAAGGGAGATTTGGTTTTTGGGATTCTAAATATGCACTGCAATCTGAAAATGAAGTTTTTTCATTAAGAGTTAAGGAAGACAACAATGTTTTATTTTATGCTGAGAAAATGGAGAAATGATTTGTACAAGAAAAATATAGTCTTGATGTGGAGGTCATATCTCTCTAACCAACCGTTGGATCTTGATAAGTTTTTAATATGTTGGTCACAACCTAATTGTGTCACTTCTCATCAGAGCGATCATATAAATATGTTTTGTTTCAAAAGTTAGAGATCTCTATGTGCGGGGATATGCAAGAGGACAACAAGAAGGAAGTTGAAAAGTTTGGAGGCTTATGGAATTGCTCAAAACACGAAGGGAATTCTCCATAGTAGCCCAAGTAGAGTCTAGAACTAGAAATGATTCTCATATTCTTGAGTTTGTCTGGTAATTCATTTATGAATTGTTTTTATTATTATTATGAGTGTTATATGATTGATTAGATCTATAGACAAGTAATATAGTTTAAAAACATTCATTATGCAATCTGTAAATTAGTGTTTGTATCTATCTATAGGATTGGTGAGTTTTTTCACTATCTATTATTGGGTGTGATTATGTCTTCATGTGTGGTTTTGAATTCTATGTGAAATTTATGTTCGAACAGTGGTTAAATTCCTACTTAATTTTTTTTGAGTTTTGGAATGTTTAGGATGTCATTTTATCACCCTTCCTTTTGATAGTCTATTTCATTTGGGATTATTTTATTCTATGTTGTTTCTCTGATTTTGTGGAGGAGAAAGCTCCATATCTTTATCAAGGTGTTTTTTCTATGGTCATCTATTGTTTCTATTTTTATTCTGCACATTGGTAGGGTTTGGACTTATCCTAATGGTTTGGTAACATAGGAGAGTTACCTAAACCTAGGGAATGGATGTTTTTTTTTGTGATTGCAAGTCCCTTTTGATGACATGTTTGAGTAGGGAAAAAAGGTACCCTAGGTGGGTGGTTCATCATAGATGCCAGGACCCAAAGTGGTTTCTAGGAGATCCTATGGGTGAGTTCTTAATCAAGTATTAACCATAAAAAAATGAACGTGGGCTTGGGGGTTTACACATAATAAAAGATAAGTGATATTATAGTCTGCATAGACCTGTTGGAGCACTGGTACCATGGGTAATGGCCAGGGTGGATCCTTAAAATTTGAGAGGGGATCGGTATTACATGGTTTCCAGGGAGGATCCCAATACATAGGCTATGTGATGATACTCACCTAGTTGGTAATCTAGAGGCCTCACTCGTATTTTGTGATGTTTGGATACTTGGTTGTATTTTTTTGTTTATTTATTTATTTTTATTTTTTTCTTTTGGATGGTTCTTTTTGGAAAGTTGTATTGTTGGCCTTAGATTTCCTTAGAGCTTGTGTGGACCTTGGTTCTATCTCCTAGCATGAGGGAGTGGTACTTCACAGTTCCACATGGTTGGGTGGTTAATCTTATCGAGGTACTGTTCGTGGTTGCATGGATGTCTTTACCTTTGGATTCATGGTTGGAAGCTGTCAAGGATTCTAATTCTGCATCATGTACTTCAATGAAATGTAATTTTGATGTATTGATTTATTGAGAAACTTTGTTGGGTAATGAGATGTAATGTAAATGAAAGGACAAGAAATGTAATGGGAATGGTTATTTCTAGGTGAAATGAAGGGAAAAGTTATGCTCCTACTTGTATGTCTCAAAACATTAAAATAATATGAACTTTTTCATTTGTATCACTCTTATGATATCTTATAGTAAGTGATCTCTTGCATGAAGAGATAATCATATTGTTCTCTTGTGTTTTTGTAATAAGGACCTAACTTATATTGATGTGATAAGTAACTTCTCTTGAATAATAGACTAAAAGGGAATACTAGGAAATGATTAGTTAATGAATGAACTCGTGTTTATATCAAAGAGAAATGTTATTGTTAGATAAGAAGAACTATAGGAAATGATAAAATGATAATAGAATTTCAATGAGTTGTATAATTGAGAAATGAGATACCAAATATTAAGGAAGGTTTATAGAAAAGAAGTACAATACATTTTTGGTTTAGTGAACCTGTGATAGTAACTCAATAAATTGATTCACATATTATTACTTATGATTGATATTAAGAATGAGTTAGGAACATTTTGGTTGGTGCCTTAAAATATATCTACTACAATGTACATCTAGGTGGTAGGACATGCGATAATGAATGATAATATTTACCCTAATGTCTATACGAAACTAAATTTATAAGATGGTTAACTGATGTTATGAATTCCATTAGTTAGTTATGAAGAATGGATTTTTTTGGTGAATTAAATGGTGACTAACAATTGAAACGTGTTCACGAGATAGTAATAATTTATTTTAAAGTGTTATAAATATGTTAGAATTGTAATATATTTTGAACATCTTAAATGTAATTAAATTAATCAATATTGTTTGAGTAGCAGTGCTAGGGAACCTGTGAGGACTTAGGAATCTTTATTTGTGTTGCATTCATGTTTTTGGAGCATATGTGTATTGAATATTTTGATATATGCATCGTAATAGTTTGTTTTTTTTTTTTTTTTAAATTGACTTCATCTTTCAAGGTTAGATGGTCAGTCCTCCTGGGTTCCTTGGCGAAGTGTTACATCTAGTATCAGAGCCCTAGGTTTCCACACTGGGAACTCTAGGACTCATAACTCACTTATGATTACCCTCTAAGCTCTTGTATTGTATTTCTTACTGATGTTAGCATCATTCTTGAAAAATTGAATTTTAATTATGAAAGTTGTATCTTTCTGTGTGTCTGTTATAAAGTATTTGGGAAAAATACTTAGATAGTACTAATATTGAGTTATCTTGGAAATTTACTTACATTTGGAAGATTTTGTATTTTAGATTAATATTGTGTTCAAATAAATGTTCAGCTTATGTGAAAATTAATCAATAGGGAGTCTACAACTTTTCACTTATATTGTTTAAAACTTAAAATGTTTGGAAAAAAAAAATTGTTTATTTTTATCATTTGTATATGCCAATGCATCTCTTAAATGTCATGACATGTGTTTTGATATGACATGTGTTTTGATTTACTTTAAAATTGATTATTTCAAGAAATGTTAAGGAAGATATACATTGCTTTCCTTGGATGACTCCCCATTATGTTATTTCCTGTATAAATTATACTAATTGAAGTTCATAGACGTAATCTTTAAAGTAACTATCAGCAATATGCCTAGTGATTTTGAAAGAGACAAGAGTTCATTTTGATTGAAGAATTGAATTATTTATATGAATTAAGAAGTGATTAAGGTAGCACTCAAAATAGTAATATTTTTTTCAGGATTAAAAATTATATTGTGTTGGTTCGTACATATGTAAATATTGAAAGTTTGGTGTCATGTTGAGGTTAGAATTTTAATGCATGTTGTCTCTTCCTTTCTATTACTTATTATACTTTCATGACTAGTAGATGGAGAACTTATAATGTACACATCGACAAATATGTTTACAATGTTGTGATGAGCTTAGAAAATAAAGTAATTGATAAGATTTGTTTGATATGAAATACCTCTCTCTCTTCTCTACCCTTCTCAAAGTAGGGAATTGAAAAGAAAGAACAAATATATTTCCCTCTATGTTTCACTTTTTTAGAATAAGTTTTGAAGGACTAAAGTTTTCTTAGGAAAATAAAAATAAAAAAATGAAATTAATACCTTCATTAATATTTATATGTGTCTAGTTAGAAAACCCTTGGGTAAAGGACCTGTGTCCCCAAGGTTTTATCATTCATGTTTGTGTTAAAAGAAGAAGTGTTTTATTCATGTTTTAAAAATTATATCATTTCTACATTCCATGTTAATAGGTATAAAATTAATCAAGAAAGACTAAGGTAAGAATATACTAACATCCAAGTAATTTCTCTTGGAGTTGGTATTTGATTCTCTACATTAAATTTTGAAGTAAAATTTGCACTTTAAATGTGTATTTTCTAGATGCATTGTGAATAGATGAAACCATCAACAAGAATTATGAAAATGAATTTGGCTTAAGTGTGCATGATAATAATCATTTCAATGGTAATATTTATGGTTGGATGTCTATAGTATAGGTTTGTTGAGTTATCGTAAGTGGAATATGATTGCATGGTTATCTAAATGGATATGAACCTTTACATTGTTAAAAGAAATCAATCATATGTTGCTATCTTTATTAAGAAATGCATATTAGGTTAAATGTATGATTGGGTACTCATACATTTTATTGAGGAAAGAAAAGAAAAAGATTATTAATATATTGGTAGCATAATAAGTGGCATTTGGGTAGTGACAATGTGTTGTTCCTCCTCTTAGCGACTCTATGACTCTATGAATAGCTCTAAATTAATAGTTTATATGAACTCATCATCTTACTATTTAATTTGATAGGAAGTAGGTGTGTTGTGTCATGCCCAAAAGTTGGGCAAAAACACACAATTAAAAAAAAATTTAAAACTCACTAAAAGGAATGGTTATGCTACTTCAAAGGTATAGCAAGTGCACGCAAAATGGTGCAGAGGTGAAACAACATCCAGAAAGGTTGAACTAAGTAGGATAGCTCTAAGTACTATACTACAGGGATCCCTAAACTAGATACTTTGATCAGCACACAAATCGAGAAAGTTGACCAAAAGCCAATCAGGGTTGACCAAAAGTCAACTCTATCCTGAAATATGTGAAAGGAAGATACTAGGGCTTGCTAAGAAGTTAGGAAGGCTAAGGTGCGCAAATCAAGATAGTTGACCAAAAAGTCAACCCTATTTGACCAAAAAGTCAACCCTCTCTGAAAAGCATGAAACTGGAAACCTAGGGTCTAGAGACTACAGGGAAAACTTGGTTTGAATATCGAGATGAATGATCAAAGGTTGACCGTGGTTGACCAAAAGTCAATCATGCATGGAAAAGGTCAATGAGAAACAAAACCTCTATACAATGGTAAATCGACACCATAAGGGATGAGTTTAAACCACACATCGATGAAAGATATCGAATAGTTAATTTAACAAGAAATAAAATATTTAATTAAATAACTATCGTTTTAAGCCTTATATTAATCTATTGATTTGCAAAATTCAAACATATTGGATTTTAAAGCTTATACTTTAATTTCACTAATTTATGGAGGATTTACTAATCTAGAAACTAACCTTTGAACATCATTAATCCATTATAAAGAAATCTAATTAAGAAACTCTATCTCATCCCACAAAATTTAATCTAATAAATATCCATTTTTAATCCCATTCTATTATAAATGAAACTTAACATGAATAATGAAAATACTTTAAAAAGAAATCTAACTCTAATTTTAATTAATATACATGAGCCAAACAAATTAAAAAAAATCTAATCTTGTTATAAAATCCAATCTATTTATGATCTATTAATTTAGAACTATATCTATCTAAAAATTTAAATAATAAAATACATATTTATATTATAGCGAAATGCTCATAAATAAAATTAAACCTAAAAACATTTGAAATCTAAACCCTAATAATCATCACATTATCCGTAGAGGGAGGCGATGGCTCTGAGCTTGCTATGCAGGGGGTATTTGATTCTATTCATACCACCGAGTGGCTCAAGCAGAGGTAGGAGAGGCAGTGGTGGTCGCAAGCGGCGGCATCACCGACCTAAAGGGAAGCCAGTCGTGCAGGGTGAGGGGAGTACAACGCGATGGCAACGACAGACTTCAGCAGTGGCGGAGGACTTCGGCTGTGGCGGTGGACTGGAGGATAAGGTGGAGAGGGGAGAAGGAGAAGGGCGGCAGTGATAGTGACGGAGCTGCCCCACTGTGCATAGCCCAGTGGGCAGCCCGCAAGCTGAGTGACCCCCATCCACAAACTAGACTGCAGGTTGGGAAGGGCTTCGGCCCTCCCACCCGAGTCACATTTTTTTGCATAAAAAATAACGTTTATTGTAATGTTTTTCCCTTTTTTAAAAAAAAAAAATTAATATTTTATTATAATACCATTTATATATGTTAGATATATAAATACATACCCACATAACATAAAAATAAGGGACTATAATGACTGGTGAAAAATCTCTTTGTCCAAACTGTGGACACATAGAGATTCTTTTTATTTTATTTTATTTTATTACACTATAATGGTCCAAAATTTATTCCAAAGATAATGGTGGAGATAAAATTTAATTTTGAACATTTTTAAATTTGAAGTATTTTTTTTTGAGTCCATAAGGTGTGTGTGTGTGTGTATATA
>MU225798.1:3084008-3114698 GCA_018584345.1 Thuja plicata | reverse complement strand
TCTGCCAAAAGACTTCTCTCCCTTTTTTAGTATTAGGAGCATAGATGTTGGTTAAGACCCAAGAGGTATTATCCTATAGCTGTCTAAACCTTATACAAACCATATTATCACCTTGAAATATGATGTCGCCTTTTATAATTTCTTCATTCCATATAGTAGTAATACCTCCTGACACTCCATTAGAATCACCCCCACAAATGATTCCCCTCTTAAAAAATCTAAGTTTTTCAACTTTTTCTTTAAGCATCTTAGTTTCTTGAATCAATAAGATATCAGGCCTATTATCCCTAATCAAGTGCCTAACTATATCCTACTTATGGGGATTATTCAACCCCCTTATATTCCAAGAGATAATCTTCATGATTTAACAAAGGATACTACCTCCAGAATCTGTTGGCTACCATCCGCAATGTTCCTTTTGGTCTCCTTGATTCTCAGCTTTTGACTGGATGGTCTCCCTAGTGATGCTAATCCAGCTCCAACATCTCCATTTTTATTGCTTCTTGTTGATACCTTTCTATTTAGCGCCTCTTTATCTTTCTTCCCTTTTTTTTGTCTCCTTTAGTATTTTTCTCATTTTCTCTATCACTTTGCTCTCCTTCAAGGATTTCTGTGATCTCAGTAGCGTCCCCCCATTTTGGTAGAGTTGTTCCTTCTGGATTCTGATTTTCCTCTGTTATATTCTCCCTCTTAGGTGTAGCACTCTCTTGATCTCTTCCTCCCCTCTTAGGGGTCACTTCTAAATTTTCTAGGCTGCTTCTCAGCTCTACTTCACATTTTTTCTTATTCACCTCATTCTTCTCAGTTTTACTATTGGTTTCCATCTAGAGATTTCCTTCTTTGTGATAATCATTTTTCTCCTCCTCAGGCTCTTCCCATACTTCATCTCCCTTAGAATCATCTTCCTTTATCTCCCCTTCTTCTATTTGGACTTCATTTTCTTTTGTTTCACTTTCTTCTATTAGGGTTTCATTTTCTATTTCATTCATAAATTTTTTTCCCCATTCCTCAGGTTCCTCTGTATCTAAACCTATCATTGGCTTTGTACATTTCATCCTAACACTAGTTTCCTATACCTCTTTCTCTTTTCGCTGTCCTTCCCTGGCTTTGTTGTTGACTTCTTTAGTTTTTCTCCCTATTGGAATCCATTTCTGAGTTTTTTTCTGGATTAATTTCTCTAGACATTTCTTTGCCCAGTGACCCGCCTTTTTGCAATGGAAACATGCAAAGGGTATAGTTTCATATTCTATAGTTTGTTCCCACATGCCAAACTTAGATTTAAGACTTATTTTTTTTGGCATATCCTTATCCTACATTATCCCAACACAGATACGAGCATAAGTTAACCTCCGTCTCACTGCTGTCACATTGTCTATCGACAAAAGTTCTCCAAATGAGCTAGCTATCCCAACAAATATATCTTCCAGCCAATATTCAAGAGGCAATCTGTGTAGCTTTATCCAAACCGGAACCTGTCGAACAGTATCCTCCTCGAATACAAGATTCGGACTCCATTTTTGAAGGATAAGAGTATTTTTCCCAATCAACCATGGCCCACTGCATAGAATATTCATTCTATCTTCTTCACAAGAGAAGAAGAATGACATACATCCCTTAGCCATCACTACCACCTCTACTTGTCCTTTCAAAACCCATTTCTAGGACACAAAAGCCCTAACCACTTCAATGTTAGGTCTTACTACTAAAAATCTACCAACCAGTGAATTTTTCATCCTTGCTATAGAAAAATCAATGGTCTGGTTTGGGATTTCAATAGCAAAGCTTCCTTGAGAAGGTATAGAAACATTCTTCACCAGAGGTAAAGAAGACTTACCTGTTGGTTTGATGCCAAAAAGGGACACCCATTTCCTCGGTTGCCCCAGCACAACTCCTGATCTGGGACCCCCTCCTGGGTCCTCTGGCAACTGTCCCGCATCGGGATCCAATCCTGTGATCTCGATGTCCTTTCCATCATCCCGCTTGCTGCGCTCAGAGGATCCTGCCTCCTCCTGAATACTCCCGCCCAAATTCAAAGTTGAATCTGGATTCTCCCGCTCTCACTCCCTTTCCATGCTCAGATTCAAAGTTGACTAGGTAACCTTAGTTAACCCTATAACTAACCCTGGTTACCCTTACTAGCAATGTCAACATTCAATTACAATAATTGCCAAATTTGGCACATTAAATTAAAACAAATGACATGACTCAATCACATGAATATTTACTAATTTAATTAGACACATGCAAACCATGTTTATGAAATAACCACATAAACAATGAGGTCCATGTCTCTTTATATAGACAGGACCTTGGAAAGCACAAAAATTTACATAGGTTCCAGTACTGGGTCCCCAGTTTAGATCCATGGTCAACTTTTCCTGCACACTCAATGCACACATCAGTAGATCCAAAACAACATGATATGAAACATAACACAACATCAATATAATACATGCATATAAACCACATCTGCATTAGAACTGAAATAACCTAGCATTGGTTTCCCAAACCAAGTTCATCATATTACATTTATACATTTAAATCCATATAAGACATCAACATAAGTTGGAACTGAAACAGAACATAAAGCATCTCAAAAGTACCCTGATTACAAAATCAGGTGCTGAATATATAACATAGGATTCCAGCGATACCAAAATATAGAAAATTCTCTAATAGTCAAAGTATGTCAAAGAATAAACTACTGAAAGCATGAGTAACAAAATTGTAAAACTATGACAGTCTAATGTAGGTCTCACATGTTGTACTAGTGCCTAACATACAGTCTCTAGGGAATGGTATCCTAAATTAATGATGCAATAATTTGCTAAACTGTCAGAATTTATCTAGGAGTATGGATAGGGTAATCTAATGATTATGCCTGATATAGAAGATGTCTTTGATTTTATCCTTGTAAAGTGTGTCATTATGTGTGCAATTTATAGTATTTTCTGGGATATATTTGAGACACTTGATGATAGGGAGTTAATAGCCGCTATGTAATACAGAACTTCTTTGTGTTTGCTAGGAGTTTCCTATATAACTAGGTGTTAAGATAAATTATAAGCTGAGTAATGATTGGTTAAATGTGATAAGTTGATTTCTTGAATAAATGTTTTATTTCATCTTGTATTGGTTTTGTATTTTAGGGTCCCTATTTGAAAATTGCTTACAAATTTTAGAAGTCCTTTTATTCCTAAAATTTTGAAGTGATATTTTATCATACTAATGAATGTGATACTTTGTGACTCGTATTTTCTATTTTCCTAGAGTTTTGAGATGTTATCAAGAAGAACTATGATTTGAAAGGTATAATATCAATATAAACCATGCTTTGTTTTTTTTATCTAATATTAGTCTTACTAGGAATGTGTAAGAAGGAACTATCTAGGGTTATGAAGTGGTTTAGAATTGGAAACACGTTATATTTTTATGCATCTTGTCTTCTTAGAATCCTTGCATTATGATAGTCTTTTTCATGAATTATCCACAAGGATTTATGATAATCTAAAATAAGTTAGAAAAAGGTAAGCTTCATGAAACTTTGATAGTAGCATTACTTGAATATATTCTATAATTTTGGTTAGATATTTGATTGTTACGTAGAACTGGTAAAAATTTTAGTACTTACCGACTTCCAGGAGTAAGTCGAATCTAAGGGGGGGGGATGTAATCCCCTCCAATGCTCACAAAACCTCATTATGCCTGTTGGAAGTTTGGGACTTTTATTCTCTACTAATAATTTTGCTTGAAGTTACTAATCCAATCTATCTCATCTCCACATAAGTGTTTAATGTATATTTCTCCTTGAGTAGTGATGTCCACTATGTATTCATGATATTTTAAGAATATTGTGTTATGAAACAATCTGATATGTTTTTTTTTATATGAGGAACTTCCTTTTTGATGGTTTGAGTATATAGGGATGAATTAAGTTGATTAAGATACCTTTATGACTATGTTATAGATGGTGTATATATGTTGTTCAAAATCACCATAAAGATTAGGTTATCTATGTGATTTACTTAGCCATTATTAACACTCTTGTATGATTTTATGAATGATTGTGATGTTAACTATTGATTAGGGATTAACCAAAATCACCTAATGGATCATATTATGCAATCAATCTGACCCTTTCTTTATAATTAATTAGTATTACTTTGTATTGCAGTTTCTTATACCCTAGTGACATCATACTTGAACTTTGTGCTTTCTCTCATTTGATTAGATGATGAGATGCTTTCAAAATATGTTGGATAATATGTCCATCCTAATGATAGTTTGTAAATGGTCCAAAATGTCACCTAATGAATTATAGTCTTAGAATATTTAATAGAATTTTTGCTTATTTACATGATGACATTATCAATGATGATGGTTCCTTTTTATTTCAGCATGAAATTATTGTGAATCTAACAATACTAACTCAATCATGATTTAGAATGAGTATTGCCTGGTGTGTGTGTGTGTGTGTGTAGGATGAGGGGAGGTAGTCGTAGTCACTTCCATGGGAGATCCACACAATGTCGCACTCCCCCTCCTTGTCTTCCACTTCTTGTACATAAATATATTTGTGTTTCTCAACTTGGTGATGCAGGATGTAGGTACCAGGCATTGACTCCACTTGGCCACATAGGTCTAAGTGTGCCTTTAAAATCCTCAAACATTGTTGTCATGGAGATAGTACCAAGGTTTCCCCAAGTAGACCCTTTTGATTTAGGTTCCTTTTTCAGGAAGTCACCCTATTTGGGTTTGGGATGTATTATTATTTTGATGGTTTTGAGATTTGTGTTCTGGTCAGTTGACCTTGTTCTTTTACTATTGTCAATTATGTTTGTAATATGATCCTTGGTTATTAAATCATTATATATATATATAATAGTTGTATTATGTGCGTAAATAAGTTTTTGGTGTGACTAAATATATGTATATGTATGTATATATGGGTGTACACACACTTACACACACACACACACACACACACACACACACACACATATATATATATATATTTGTGTATGTATAAATATATGTATATGTATAATTAGAGTTTTGATGTAAATATTGTATTGAGATATAAAATAAAATAAAATAAAATAATAGAAGTACTAAGATTATTATGCCTAATTGGTAAAACTAGATTTCTAGGAGATTCAAACTCAAGACCTCCTAGGAGTAAGGTTGGCTAGTTACCATTGGGCTATGTGAGTTACTTGATCATCTTTCTTATCATTGGTATAATTGATTACTCATAATTGTGTTTAAGTTAATAAATAATTAAAGTTGTAAGCTATCATCACAGGAATAATTGATTTAAATTGAAACCAACTATGGAAGTTGGAGAAGTTTCTTCCCATAAAGCAACTCCTCCAACCATATAGTTGTCTATATGTATAAGGTGAAATATTTTATGAAGGGAGATTTGGTGTTTGGGATTCAAAATATGCATTGCAATGTGAAAAATGAAGATTTTTCATTAAGAGTTAAGGAAGACAACAATGTTTTATTTTATGCCGAGAAAATGGAGAAATGATTTCTATAAGAAAAATATAGTCATGATGTGGAGGTCATATCTCTCTAACCAACCGTTGGATCTTGCTAAGTTTTTAATATGTTGGTCACAACCTAATTGTGTCACTTCTCACTAGAGCCATCAAATAAATATTTTTTGATTCAAAAGTTATAGATCTCTGTGTGCAGGGCTATCCAAGAGGACAACAAGAAGGAAGTTGAAAAGTTTGGAGGCTTATGGAATTTCTCAAAACACGAAAGGAATTCTCCACAGTAGCCCAGGTAGAGTCTAGAACCAGAAATAATTTTCATGTTCTTGAGTGTGTCTGGTAATTCATTTATGAATTTTTATTATTATTATGAGTGTTATATGATTGGTTAGATCTATAGACAAGTAATCTAGTTTAAAAAAATTCATGATGCAATCTGTAAATTAGTGTATGTATCTATCTATAGGATTGGTGAGTTTTTTCAATATCTATTATTGGGTGTGATTATGTCTTCATGTGTGGTTTTGAATTCTATGTGAATTTTATGTTTGAATAGTGGTTAAATTCCTATTTAATTGTTTTTGAGTTTTGGAATGTTTAGGATGTCATTTTATCACCCTTCCTTTTGATAGTCTATTTCATTTTGGATTATTTTCTTCTATGTTTTTTCTCTAATTTTGTGTAGGAGAAAGCTCCATATCTTTATCTAGGTGTTTTTTCTATGGTCATCTATTGTTTCTACTTTTATTCTGCACATTGTTAGGGTTTGGACTCATCTTGAGGGTTTGATAACATAGGAGAGTTTCCTAAACCTAGGGACTGGATGTTTTTTTTTGTGATTGCAAGTCCCTTTTGATGACATGTTTGAGTAGGGAAAAAAAGGTACCCTAGGTGGGTGGATCACCATAGGTACTAGGACCCAAAGTGGTTTCTAGTAGATCCTATGGGTGAGTTCTTAATCAAGTGATAACCATAAAAAAATGACCTTGGGATAGGGGGTTTACACATAATAAAAGATAAGTGATATTATAGTCTGCATAGACCTGTTGGAGTACCGGTACCATGGGTAACGGACGGGGTGGATCCTTAAAATTTGAGATGGGGGTAGTGTTACATGGTTTCCAGGGAGGATCCCAATATACAGGCTATGTGATGACACTCACCTAGTTGGTAATCTTGAGCCCTCACTCGTATTTTGTGATGTTTGGATACTTGGTTGTATTTTTTTGTTTATTGTTTTTTTTTTTCTTTTGGATGGTTCTTTTAGGAAAGTTGTATTGTTGCCCTTAGATATCCTTAGAGCTTGTGTGGACCTTGGTTCTATCTCCTAGCATAGGGGAGTGGGGCTTCATGGTTTCACATGGTCGGGTGGTTAATCTTATCGAGGTACTGTTCATGGTTGCATGGATGTCTTTACCTTTGGATTCATGATTGGAAGCTGTCAAGGATTCTACTTTTGCACCATGTACTTCAATGAACTCTAATTTTGATGTATTGATTTATTGAGAGCCTTTGTTGGGTAATGCGATGTAATGTAAATGAAAGGACAAGAAATGTAATGGGAATGGGTATTTATAGGTGAAATGAAGGGAAAATTTATGCTCCTACTTGTATGTCTCAAAACATTAAAATACTATGAAATTTTTCATTTGTGTCACTCTTATGATATCTTATAGTAAGTGATATCTTGCATGAAGATCTAATCATATTGTTAGATAAGAAGAACTATAGGAAACGATAAAATGATAATAGAATTGCAATCAGTTGTGTAATTGAAAAATGAGATGCCAAATATTGAGGAAGGTTTATAGAAAAGAAGTACAATACATTTTTGGTTCAGTGAACCTGTGATAGTAATTCAATAAATTGATTCACATATTATTATTTATGATTGATCTTAAGAATGAGGTAGGAACATTTTGGTTGGTGCCTTAAAATATATCTAGTACAATATACATCCAGGTGGTAGGACATGCGATAATGAATGATAATCTTTACCCTAATGTCTATATGAAACTAAATTTATAAGATGGTTAACTGATGTTATGAATTCCATTAGATAGTTATGAATAATGGATTGTGTTGGTGAATTAAATGGTGACTAATCATTGAAACATGTTCATGAGACAGTAATCATTTATTTTAATGTGTTATAAATATGTTAGAATTATAATATATTTTGAACATCTTAAATGTAATTAAATTAATCAATATTGTTTGAGTAGCAGTGCTAGGGAACCTGTGAGCACTTAGGAATCTTTAGTTATGTTGCATTCATGTTTTCTTATCATATGTGTATTGAATCTTTTGATAATATGTGTCGTAATAGTTTTTGTTTTTTTAAATTGACTTCATCTTTTGAGGTTAGATGGTCAGTCCTCCTAGGTTCCCTGGTGGGGTGTTAAAAAATTACTACTTGTCGGAATGCTTTATAAAACCTTCTTCTATATGTTTGCCAATAAGCAGTCTTTCTATTTACTGAAACCCTGTAAATAACTAGTGTATAGCGATGAATCCAGAATAACTTATGTGAAATGCAAAACAATAAAGTAATGACTCATAGACACATAACACATGGATTTTTAATGTGGAAACCCTGTTAAGGGAAAAACCACTTCGACCAGTAACCCAAATTTTCACTCTTCTGAAGTGAGCTCAGTTAAGAGCCAACCCTTTTAAAGGTTACAAAGACATTGTTAGGTGTGACCCTGTTAGAGGATTTAAAAGATAGTTTTTCACTTAGTATCTGGCATATAATGCTACCATCCTTGATCAAACACTCACTTGGCCTATCAATAGGTATCGGGCATATCCAATGCTACTTTGTATGATCAAACTTTTTGATACTCCTTGGGATGTATCTCAATTACAAAATAATTTTAAGTCCTGCTTGGTTAAGAGACTTGATGATTCAATGGTTAAACTGAAACAATAAAGTGATTTGTTCACATATACAACTTGAATTGCATATTTTTAGATCTATTGTAATTTCTTTACCTCTCTGATCAATATAATCAATTCAATACCTTTGCTCCACACTTTTATGCTATGTGATGTTGTTTCACTATTCGTCGGTGTCTGCATAATCTAGCTCTTTCCACAGCTTGTTGATCAAGTCTGAATGAAGACTTTCTTCTCCTTCAGAATCTCTTTAGCATCTATTCTATTTTTAGTCCCCTTCATCCCAAATTCATAGTGAATTAGGTTGTCTCTTTATAGACATGATTCACCATTTCTAGGCTTTCTTGATCTTGGCCTGATCCATAATTCTTGCTAATTAAATTTAAAGAAAATCTCTAGTTTTATGTTGTAGATATCTTCTTGCCAACTGGACAAAGCAGCTTTAAAACCTTTACTTATCTTCAACTTTATCTTTTTTATTAAAATAATGATAAGTATTAGTTAAGTCTATTTTTAGCTCTTGACAACTAAGCATTTTGTCATTTCTGAACTCTTTGTTCTATCGGTCAATACTTTAGTTAGTCATCAGTGATAACTGACTATTCTGTTGGTGTGACTTCAATTGTCTTCAGGATCTCTGTCCATCGGGAAACACTATAATTCTTTTCGTCAAGTTACACTTCTCATCGGGCAACACTGTGACTTTGCTCATCGGTAATGCTATGCATTTTCTCGTCAGGTAACACTATGACTTTGCTCTTTTACTTTGTCTATTGGTGTGCAGTCCATTGATGTATATAGTCACTTTTTGAATACTTGACTTATATGCATTACTGCTAGCATAACCTTTGATTCATTGGTTCTTTGAAGTCTTTGCTAGTATGTCCATGACCATATAGATTATATCAAGTTGACATCAATGACAATACAATACATTAACTAATTTAATGTCTTTCATGATCATCAAATTAACATCTTCAAATATTCAATTAGTTATAGCTCATCACTTCAGAGTTTGAGCTAATTGTGTCAGATCCTTCTCTCTTACTAGAAGTAGTAGTGATTGCATAGGTTTCTTGTTCAAAATCTGGGGTATTCTCATACTTTGATGTATTCCCCTCATGACTAGACTGATTGGAATCCTTCCTTCAAGTGGTGTCTTCATTTTTTGGAGTAGAGTTGTTGATATTTTCTTGGTTCCTCTTTTCTCTCCAAGACAACTTACTTTTTGAAGTAGTGGGAATCCCACTCTCCAACTCCATTTCTAGATTTTCTCTCATTCTAGACCTAGTATTCATTTTTGTAGAAATATTTTACTTATGCACTGACTAACAAAGATTTTCTTTAGATTCACCACCCAACCACAAGTTTTGGAAATACTGAATACTACTAGAATGACCTTAAAACTAGAAAACCTCAACTTTAACTCAATTTGACTTTTAAACACACCAGAGATCCCTTATAAGATTCTTTTCAAGTCTTACACAAAATTCCCCAGCAGATTTTCCAGTTTGTTAGGGTGACTCGGATTGGAAAACTTAACTAGTTTGAAAAAGTTGAAAAATACTGCACCAGAGAATCTTGGATATAAAACTCTTTTTTAAGTTCCCTAGTGGAGTCGCCAGTTTGTTAGGGATTTTTCTTGCTAAACCTCAAAATGCTTGAATTCTTGTTTTAACTCTATGACTCCCAATATTTGAAATAACTAATTCAAGCAAGAGAAATGCCTAATTAATGAGGGTATTAGATAACATGTGGGGAAACTATTACCTCCTCCTTTTTTGAGATCCTCTGACTCAGGAAGGTATTACCTATGGATGATTACTGAGATTGACAGTATATTTTAAGTGGGTTATCTTCTTACTAATTTTCTGAAATGCCTTTTAATGTATCAATAAGTACATGACTATGCAAATGACTATGAATAACCTGATACATAGCTTAATGAGCCAAAATAGTATTTTGACAACAACAAATAGTAATGCAATAAGGAGTTTCATCCTTCTTCCTTTTTCAGTTCTTATGAACTTCAGGAGGGATAACCTATTTGATTCTCTCTTAAAGGAATCAAGAAACTTGAATTTTATACTTTGTGAGTATAATTTCTTATGAATGTGTGCTCTTTTATAAGTGTAATGTAATTTGAATGTTTTTTCTTAAATGTTGGATGAATTGAACAATTACATGCAAAACTATAAACCAATGTCTGATCCTATGGGCTATAGAGTCAATATCTAGTATAGATCCACAATAAGGTGACTGATAGAATACTTGCAACAAAGATAAAATGCCTTACAGATTATCCTCTAGTTCTATAACTGTCATCAAATCCTCAAATTAGTGTTAAGTTCTCTAGGATCATTTGAAATAATTAATCCTTCCTTGAAGGAGCTCACAAATGACTGCACAATCACCTTGTGATCAATATGTCTAAGTGCGTTACAAATAAACATACAAGAATTGTTACAAAAATGAAAAGAGACAACCAAGATAAAGAATGAATATTGCAATATATTATATTAATGTCTTAATGCTTCAAATACATTCAGCTACACAGAAAAGTGTAGAGATCTAGACAAATTTTAGTAGTTTGCCTTGTAATTCTATTCCATTATCATCCCAGACTTAAAAATGTTACAATGAGTTCTATTTATAGGATTAAACCGTCTTGGAATCCTTAAGAAGTAAGGATGCTACAAGCTTCATATGGTTTTAAAACCTAACCCTAAAAACTAGAAAAGACAAAAAATAAGAAAGCACCAAGCGGTGGATGGACAAAACTGAAGAATAAGATATGATTTTCTCCTTGTCTTTTGTGATCTTTGGCACCTTTGTCTGTATATGTTCAGGATAAGATTTGATATTTGTAATGAGATCTAGTGACTACCAATATAGGCTAACTTACACTATTCTTTATGGTTGCTAACCTTCCTGTGCTCAAAGAACAGGTGCCATGTGTCCTCCTTTTCTTCATCCATAATCTCCAGGTCAAACATGACAGGATTTTTCTTCTTGGGATTCATTAAGATGTCCCATGTTGTAACATCTTCTTCTTTTGGCCACTCAAAGCTCTTCATATTCTCCAACCGGGCCTTCTATCTTTCCCACCTGGCATTGGTTATGCTTTTGACATCTATGATGAATTTATTGCAATCTTTTACCACCTTAATTGCTTCATCTAGAATCTTGTTAAATCTCTCCATGTCTATCTCTCCTTGATTAGAGACAAACCTTTTTACTAGGCAGTACAGTGTCAAACTTTTAGCTCCATAGCCCTAGTGGCTTAATCTCATTGTCCTCTGATTTGATTAGAGGTACAAATTTTTTGTAGCTTGGCCCAAACATGTTCAACTTTGCCTCTATTTGATTAGCCTTTCCTTTAAAAAATGACAAGGTGGCTCCTATTTTCTCTATCTCAGTCCCAACTTGGGTCACTATCTCTGGAAAGTCTAGCCTAAGTGGTTGCAAAGATGCCAACCTTTCAAAAAGTGTTGTTCTGCAAGATCATGTTGCATAATAGGGATTCAAAATTGAGATAAAATTGTTTACCTCTACTTGTAGGCTTGGAAATTTTCCATAGGCTCCATATACCACATCATTCTTATCCTTTATGGTATCTACCCTATGCTACAAAATTGATTTTAATGCACCCAATATCACATTGTTGTTCTCTTTAATCTCTTGCTTTGTCTCTTCTATTGTATCCCTTGTCTCCTCTGTTTGGATCTTAGTATCCTATACCTCTTTTGGTTCTACAAGGGCATCTTCTAGCATATCAAGAATTTTTTGTGTAAGCTCTTCTATGAGCTTCTCTTGTGTCTTAATTTTAATTATCCCTAGCTCTCTATCTTTAACAATATCACTAGTTCCACTAGTGAGTTTCTTTACTTTCTCAATCATTTGAACTACTTTAGCCTCATTCAATTGAGAAAAATGTGTGAGAAATTGTGAAATCTTCAAGTCTCCTATGTTCTAGACTGACCAGATAATCTTGTTGCCTTCCATTTTCTCCTGAATGTTTATCGGGGCTGGCTTTTGATCTTTTGGAGCTAAGCTCCACATTTCTAATGCATGAGACTTTGGATTATATCCAAACCCTCTAATCATGTCCCCAACCTGTATTTATGATGACAATTTTGCATCAGGTTGTTTTCTAAGTTGGTTAATAATAAAAGCAGAGGCCAAATCTGACCCTTCTACTAACAACATGCCACTGGCCTTTACCAGTTGTCTAGCCTACTCTGGTGTTATCTACTTTGATTCAGCATCATAATCCTATAGTGTTTGCAGAGCCTATGTGCTTACTGGGTCACCATCTGCTAACTGCAACTGTGCACCAACTTGTTGTTTTTTATTCCAGATAAGGAAGTCTTTGAATTCCTTTGTTTTGATGAAATTGTCATCTTTTAGGAATTGATATTAATATATCAATCTCTCATCTACACAAGTCTTGAGAGGTAACTCTGCTTCCTCTTCTTCATCTTTCTGCAGTTTCTTTCCTACCCTTATTTGTTTCCTCAATTGATGGTAATATTCTCTATTTCTAGTTATGAGAGCACCAATCATGTCTTTTTTTTCTCTTTCTTCTAAGAAGGTTCCCCTATTTCTACTTTCTGTCTTTTTGGTGGTGGTTCATTTGTAACCTCAGTCTCAGGGACCTTTGTTAGGTCAATTATTTTTCACCCTCAGCTGCTTGCTCTTCAACAAATGCTTGTTTAACTGGAGGGGAGCTAGGCACTGAGTATTCTTTATCACTATCTTCATCATACTCTAATGATGAGTGTCCCTTGTGGCCCTTCTTTGGCACTAAAAGTACATCTTCCAATTGGTTAAATAAGAGAGTGTGGGACTCTATCATGACATCTAGCCTCTTTAGGTATAGCAGGTCTAGGAAGAAACCCTTAAAATTAATGTCATTTCTCTTCACCTGTCTCTCTAGGTCCATCAGTTCATTGAACTTCTCAACTCTTTTATCCACCTCCTCATCCTCTAATATGTTTCTTATTAATTCTTCATCCATGCATTCCTCATGGTCCTTTGTGTATGGGATGGTAGGTATCAACAAATTTTTGGCACTCATGATGAATCCCTCTATGTCTATGTAGCTGTATAAGGCCACATCCATTCTCTAGTGCCTCATCCAGTTGTTTACTAGGTCCAATGCCTTCTTTCCAATAGTAAAATTATAAATCTTGAACTGCCTTGGGGTAAATGTACCCTTCCTATGAGGAGCAAGGTGTTCCTCATCTGCTAAAATCAGTTTCTTGATGAATTCCATTGCTGCAATCCTTGGTGGCACATGTAATGGAAAAACATGGGGTGGGTGGGTGTAACTGTACACCCTGATCAATGTGAAGTTCTTCTCATAGTAGAAGTCACCCAAGTTGTGATCTCTTGGCCTTTTGTCAAGATATTGGCATGGTCTTAATAGTTGTATTACCTTAACTGGTAGCCTTGTCTTGTTGACACAGAGGCACTTAAGAATTGGATACAGTATCCATTTTTCAAAGGCACAAAACTCTTTCTCTCTTGAGGTGTAGTTCCACACTCTCAGCCAAAATTGAATGGGGTTGGCCTTGTATTGGTGAAATCTTTGAGGCCTTAAACACTAACAATTCATGATGAGGAAGTTTTAATATAAGATTAAATGAATAAGAATGGAGTAATGCATAAATCTTGGATTTTCCTTCTTTTTATGTATATCAACAAACCCCTAGTGTATTTAATCTATGATACAGTAGATATAATCATAGCTGGTACTAGTGTGAGGGATTTTCATATCCAGGACCATCATCAGGATTTCTGAGGTGATTCTCTCTAGTCCTCCATCCTTTTCTAACACTTTGCATAGTGCATATGATATATACTTCATGTAGAAGTTCAGGTCCTTGCAATAGTATGAGGCAGTTCCTGAAATGGGTGCAATGTAGTTCTTCATTCTCCTTGGAACATGATGCTCCTAAATCAATTTGGAAGCAATTCCATATTCTCTCATATATATGTTCTCTAAACTCTTAAAATTGATCTTAGTGGCCATGGGATGGTATACATTGAAGGCTTTCATGAATGAATTCCTATCTAGGATAACTAGGGCTTTCCCATCATCCCTCTTGATTTTTTTTGTCAGGGTATCATACCTATTGGCGATTTCTAGGATTAAATTGGATCCTACAAAGATATCTGGATCCATAAGTCCATGGGTTTGATATAGGCACAACTTTATCACTATTTTTATAAAAATAACTTAACAAGGAATAACCAAAAGATCCTCGGGTTTTAGCATCCCTAATGAAGCTAAAATCATCAATGAGGGTATGAACACTTACCTTTCTGTGTTGGCTTGATCCTGGCAGCAAAGAAATGAATTATTTAGAGTAGTTGCACTTTCCTTTCATATCATCATCAACATTATCACTTCTCCAACTGGTAGACACTACACTCACTGCCTGACTTATCTTGTTCTGTTCCAATATATATTACTGATATTGAAACAAATCTCTTACAAACCCTCCCCATAAGCTATCAATGATGTGGATAGAAGTCCTGTTGCTACTACAGAACCAGCTTGGCTCTATTTTAAGATCTTTCTCCTAGATCTCCTAGGGTGTTCACAACCCTAAACAAAGGTAAGTCACTCTCAACTTTACCTGCTCTTCAAGACTCAGTCCCCATCGAAATGCTTTTCATCTTCTTCTTGCTGAACCTACACAAATAGATTCATTCTACTTGCTTATTCAATGTTTTCTGAACATTACTTTCATTCTCTTCCCTAGCAAGACTATTACCAAGCTCACCAAGGGTAATATCTCTAGAATCTTTGTTGTTGCTTCTCCTATAGAAAAAAAAGGAAACTATGTACAAGGGCTCCTCTCAAGTTCCATCCCAACACATGACTCTCACCATGGATTCAGGAATCTTGAGGGGCCATTACTATTTACAACCCATAACGGGTGAAGAATTAATAACTTGCAAAACAAAAATAAAGTAACTAATCTAATTGCATGCAAAAGGAACAAAAAATAAACTTTATATCCACTAAACACACAGTCTGCAACTTCTCATTACTGGAAACAAAACAAAACAAAACAGTACAATAATCTGAAAATCTCTAACTTTCCTGTAGCTTCTCCTCTTTTATAATCTCTACTCTCTAAGATCTCTAAAATGAAGGCTTTTGATGTTATTAGTAACCATCCTTTCATAGGAAACAACCCTAATGGTCCACTCATTTGCAAGAATCTCTTCAGGAACTATTACACTAACCATACTATCCATAAAAGACAAGATCTTCTTTTCATGAGCCATTATGATTGAATATTGCTGAGCAAAAGTAATGCAAGCCAAGCTCCAGTGTTGGCCGAGCTACTAGGCACCAATGTAGGCCAATCTACAAGGCACAAATGTAGGTAAAGCTGCTAGGTAGTGTAGGCCAAGCTGCTATGCAGTGTAGGCTGAGCTGCTAGGCAATGTAGGCTGCATTGCTAGGCAATGTAGGCCGAACTGCTAGGCAATGTAGGCCGACTTGCTAGGAAATGTAGGCCAAGTTTCTAAGAACCAGTGTAGGCTAAGTGCCAGTCATACCAAGAATCTTATCCAACGTTCTCGATGCCTTGGTTGGATTTCAAGAGGCTTACCAACTACCTCACACACACACAACTAAAGGAAACCAACTAAGAGACCTATCTAGACATGGATTGATCTAGTCATATCCATCTTAGGGAAATAAAACTAATGACCTTCTAAGGTCCATAGACACTCTCTTGACTTGGCTAGAGTGAGTACATGCCAGAAATAAGGAGCTAGGGGTTTGAGTTAGGTGTGCTCCTGCACCATACTCCCCCAGACAAAAGAAAGATTAATCCATCCTTGGATTGAGAATGTTTGGATCAATGCCCAACCTCTTGAAGTCTATTTCTCTAATCCAAGTAGCATCAACATCTTCTTTTCCATGCCATTTGACAAGGTGCTCCATGTAGTCCTTGTTCCTTGTCTTCTTTTAGACCCTTGAGTCTAGTATTTTCTCATCTGTTATAGATGGAGTAGGGTTTAATTTCAGATCTTTTACCGCTTGTATTACCTCTTGAAGGTTCTGATCAACATCTTGAATTGGTCCTTTATATGCTATCAAATCTGCAATGTTGAAAATCGGTGACAACCCAATGTCTTCAAGAAGCTCCACCTTGTATGTATTGTTTCCATACTTTACAAGTATCTTACATGGACCTAGCCTCTTCATCTTTAGCTTGTGAGGAACACATTTTTGCATCCTAAGTTTGTTCAAGTGTACCATCACAAAGTCTCCAATCTGAAACTGAACCTCCCTCTTTGATACATCCACCTTTTGCTTTACCTTTTCAGAATTTTTGATCAAGTTCTTTCTCACACTTTCATGTACTTTCCTCATTGAATGAGAAAAGTCCTTAGCATATCCACTACCATGCATTCCTTCCTTCAATTGTCTAAGCTCAAAAATCCCTCTTGGCTGAAAGCCATAAACAATTTCAAAAGGACTCTTACCAGTTGATCTATTCACTATATCATTGTATGCATACTCAACTTGTCCAATGAGTTGGTCCCATGCTTGACCATACTCCTTTGTGAGGCATCTCAATAAGTTACCAAGACTCCTATTGACTACCTCTATTTGGCCATCTATTTATGGATCATAGGACGATCCAAAAGACAAGTTAGTGCCAAGCTTTTTCCATAAGGTCTTCCAAAAATGGCTCATGAATTTGTTGTCCCTGTCTGAAATAATACTAAGTGGGATTCCATGTATCCTCACCACTCCACTAAAAAAAATTAAGCAATGTTACAAGCATCATGAATGGTCTTACAAGGTATAAAATGTGCCATCTTTCTAAATTTGTCCACACCAACATAAATACTATCATATCCCTGCCTTGTTCTTGGAAAACCAACTATAAAATCCATGCTTAAGCATTCCCATGGTCTAGTTGGGATTGGAAGTGGCTGGTAAAGACTTGCATTGGAAGATGTTCCCTTTTCTTTTTGACACACTACACAACTCTCAACATACTGTCTGACATCTCTATTCATTCTAGGCCAAAAATAGAACCTAGTGACTAGCTCTTGAGTCTTACTGACTCAAAAATGACCACTAAGTGCTCCATTAAGTTTTCCTTGAATAAAATTCTCTCTCATAGACCCTTTAGGAACACAAATCTGACCTCCTTTAAACAATAAATCATTCTGCAAAGTATATTCAGAAAAATCACCATGAAAGTTGTTTTTAAACTCCTTGCATACCTTGTAGATTTGGGCAAAATATTCATCTTCTGAATATAGGTCTTTGAAGCTATCAATACCTATGCTTTGTAGCTGAACTTCTTGGACTATGAGCAGCCTTCTTCTCAATGCATCAGCAACCTTATTTTGTACTCCCTTTTTATGCTTGATATTGAAAGTGTAGGCTTGTAGATACTCCACCCACTTCATGTGCTTGCTGCTAAGTTTGTCTTGAGAGTTAAGGAAGCTAAGAGCTTGGTTATCAGTATATACTATGAACTCCTTTGGGAGAAAGTAGTGCCTCCACTTCTTGATTTCTTGAATAGAGCATACAACTCTAAGTCATAAAAAGAGTATTTCTTCTTTGCATCATTTAGCTTCTCACTATGGAAAGCTACTGGTCTTCCTTCTTGGCTTATGAAAGATCCAATGGCCACATTACTTGCATCACATTCTACTATGAAAAGCTTATCAAAGCTTGGAAGAACTAGAGTAGGCAACTCTACTATCTTCTCCTTGAGTGTCTCAAACCCTTTGTTAGCTTGTGGTGTCCATTGAAACTTTGTCTTCATCCCATCTCTAATGGTGTCTAACATAGGTGCACAAATACCACTAAAATGTTTAATGAACTTTCTGTAATACTAAGTTAAACCATGGAAACTTCTCACCTCAGTAGCAGCCTTGGGAGTAGGCCAACTTAGAATGGAATCCACCTTTCCTTGGTCCATTTTTAGGTTACCCTATGAAAAAAAAAAATCGAGATATACAAGCTCCTACTTCATGAAGTCACACTTCTCCAAATTGATCATTAGATTTTCATCATGCAATTTCTTGAAAACAATATTCAAATGCCTAATATGCTCCTCTTTAGTTCTGCTGAAAACTAAAATGTCATCTAGGTAGACAACAACAAATTTACCAATGTATTCTACACATACCTCATTCATAAGCCTCATAAAAGTTTAGGGAGCATTAGACCAACCAAATGGAATTAGCATCCATTCATACAAACCTTCTATAGTTTTGAAGGTTGTCTTCCATTCATTTCCTTCATTTATCTTGATTTAGTGGTAGCCACTCTTAAGATCAATCTTGATGAAGTATTTTGCCTCCCCTAAACAATCCATTAGATCTTCAATTCTGGGTATTGGAAACCTATACCTAATGGTGATTCTATTTATGGCTCTAGAATCAGTATAAATTCTCCAAGCTCCTCCTTTCTTAGGTGCTAAAATAGTAGGGACTGCACATGAGCTTATGCTCTTTCTAATTAGGCCTTGGTCTAGTAACTCTTTGATTTTCTTAGCTATTTCCTCATTTTGTTGAGGGGTCATCTTATAGGCAGCTTTGTTGGGTAAGGTAGCTCCTAGTATGAATTCAATCTTGTGGCTAACAAGTCTCTTAGGGGGTAGGGGAGTGGGCTGGCCATCATTCACAATATCCCTATACTCTTCAAGTATTTATTTTACCTCATTTGGTATCTCTGATTTCTTGACAGCAACTTCATCTTTTGGATTCAATACTAAATCAAATCCAACTCCTTCTCCTTCTCCTAGAGTCTTCAAGAACTCCTTCTCACCAACCATGAGCACACTTGGACTTGATGCCTTCATCTCTCCTTCTTCTATTAGTGACTAAATTTTGAAAGTCACTCCATCTTTCTTGAATGAGTATGCATTCTTGGTTCCATCATGCATGGCTTGCCTATCAAATTACCATAGCCTTCCAAGTAGAAGGTGGCATGCATCCATGGGAAGAATGTCACACAGAACTCTATCTTTATACTTTCCAATGGTGAATTCTACCCATGCTTGTTCTCCTACAAACACATGGTGTCCTTTGTTGAGACATGTAACCTTGTATGAGTTTTCATGTGGAATCCTTATCAAATTTAACTAGGTTGCTGCCTCTTCACTAATGATATTATCAGTTGAGCTTGAATCAATAATGACTCTACACACCTTTCCTATGATCTTTCACTTCACTCTAAAGTGTTCCCTTCTTTGGCTCGGTTCTTCTTTTCTTGGCTCTCTGATTAAGGTCCTCTTTATCATGAGGTTCTCACCTTCTTCTGATTCTAATGGTACCTCAGATGGATTGCTGTTGCAACTTGATTCTTCTTGGACATAGTTAACTCTCTTTCCACCTCCTTGAGAAGTAGAACCCTTTTCAGGACACCTATACGTAGGATGCCCTAGCTTATTGCATTGATAGCATTTCACGGTGGAAAATTAGGATGCTCCTCTTCCTTGATTGTTGTTCCTCCTTCCTCTCCAACTAGTGTTAGAGCCTCTACCTCTATTGAAACCTCCTCTATTTAAGTTTCCTTCCTAATTTTTAGTGAGCTTGTTCTCACTTTACTACTTGAATCTGATCCTCTTCCACCATAGCCTCCTTGTCCTCTTCCTTCTCTACCTCTGTCTCTTCCTCTAAATTTTGATTCTGATTTCTTTTTGTTCTTCTCTTCCACTTTCAATGCAAGTTGGAAACATTTATGGACGTTTGTGGGAGTCCAAAAGCTAATTTCCTCTTGGATATTCCATTTTAGGCCTCCAAGATACCTAGCCACCTTGATAGTCTCATCCTCTTGGACTCTTTACCTCAAGCACAACTTCTAGAATTCTTCAGTATACGTAGCCACATCCAAATCTTTTTTCTTCAAACTCTACCTCTTCTTGTGTAACTAGATTTCATAATCCTCAGGTAGGTATTGCTCCTTTACCTTGTTTAACATGGCCTTCCAATTTGAAATTGGATTCTTACCCATCTTCTCCCTCTCTTCTTGGAGGTATTTTCACCATGTTAATGCTGGACCTCTTAACCTTGACTTTGCAACTCTTACCTTCTGTGCTTCAGTTATGCCCTCACATTCAAAATGATTCTCAATACCTTCTATCCACTCCACAACTATTTCACTATCCATTTTTCCATTAAAGAATGGAATTCCTTCAATAATTTTCCCCCCTAGGGCTCTGAGAGATTTTAGAAATGGCTCCTCATTCATTGGAGGGTCTGGTTCAGGTATTAAGTCTTCTTCATCAACTTTTTGCTTCCCTTTGTTGCTGCTGACTTCATCTCCATCTTTTCCTTTTGTTGCATCTGCAACATCTTGAATTTTTACCTTCATCTCATCTAGGGCTTCTTCAAGGAGTCTACTCCTTTCCCTTTGATCCTCTATCACTCTCTTCTACTCATCTACTTCCTTTGCAAGCTTTGCATTGGTGACCATCTTATTTTCACCTACTGATACTACGGGTTGGAAAATTTATCACAAGCCCAATCAATTTATGCTCTGATACCAATCTGATGTGGACAAAAGTCTTGTTGCTTCTATAGAACCAACTTGGATCTATTCTAAGATCTTTCTCCTAGATCTCCTAGGGTGTTCACAACCCTAAACTGAGGTAAGTCACTCTCAACTTTACCTCCTCTTAAAGACTTAGTCCCCATCGAAATGCTTTTCATCTTCTTCTTGCTGAACCTACACAAATAGATTCATTCTACTTGCTTATTCAATGTTTTCTGAACATTTATTTCATTCTCTTTCCTAGCTAGACTATTACCAAGCTCACCTATGGTAAGATCTCTAGACTCTTTGTTGTTTCTTCTCCTACAGAAAAAAAAGGAAACTATGTACAAGGGCTCCTCTCGAGTTTCATCCCAACACATGACTCTCACCATGGATTAAGGAATCTTGAGGGGCCATTACTGTTTACAACCTAGAATGGGTGAAGAATTAATAAATTGCAAAATATAAATAAAGTAACTAATCTACTTGCATGCAAAAGGAACCACAAAGAAAATTGGTATCCACTAAACACACAGTCTGCAACTTCTCATTACTGGAAACAAAAAAAAATAGTACAATAATCTATAAATCTCTAACTTTCCTATAACTTCTCCTCTTCTACAATCTCTACTCTCTAAGATCTCTAAAATGAAGGCTTTTGATGTTATTAGTAACCATCCTCTCATAGGAAACAACCCTAATGGTCCACTCATTCGCAATAATCTCTTCAGGAACCGTTACACTAACCATACTGTCCATAAAAGACAAGATCCAATTTTCATGGGCCGTTACAACTGAATATTGCCAAGCAAGAGTAATACAAGCCAAGCTCTAGTGTTGGTCGAGATGATAGGCACCGATGTAGGGTGAGATGCTAGGCACAAATGTAGGCTGAGCTACTAGGCACTGTAGGTCAAGCTGCTAGGTAGTGTAGGCCAAGCTGCTAGGTAGTGTAGGCCGAGCTACTAGGCAATGTATGTTGAGCTTCCTGGCAATGTAGGCTGAGCTGCTAGGCAATGTAGGCCAAGTTTCTAGGCAATGTAGGTGGAGTTGCTAGGCACCAGTGTAGGCCGAGTGCCAGTGATACCAAGAAGCTTATCCAAGCTTCCTGATACCATGGTTGGATTTCCAGAGGCTTACCAACCACCTCACACACACAACTAAAGGAAACCAACTAAGCAACCTATCAAGACATGGATTGATCTAGTCATATCCATCTTAGGGAAATAAAACAAATGACCTTCTAAGGTCCACACACACTCTCCTAACTTGGCTAGAGTCAGTACATGCCAGAAATAAGGAGCTAGGGGTTTGAGTTAGGTGTGCTCCTGCACCAATCAATTACTCTGTAAATTGAACCTCTCAATACTAAAAACACTGCCAGTTACAATTCCCTCTCAATTCTGAACTAGGAAATCACTTCTTTCAACACACACTGCTAGAAAACTCTATTCTTCTTGGAAAATTATGAACTTTATAAAACTCTTAGCTCTGAAAAATTGGAAGTTGGTAAAAATAAAATGGAAACGGATATGCTTACTTATAACTGAGAAATCAATGCAACCATCTCTTCAAAACTAGTAAACTTAAAATTCAATCACTTCTGCCATTAGTTTACATACTATGACATCAATTCTAGTTCTAGCCATGGCATTTCAAACTGACATGCAATCAATTATCAATGAGTTCTTTTTTCTTATTAAAACCTTATAAAATTTGAAAAGAGATCAAAATCAAATCTGATTGGCTGTCATTAATCATAACTTGACCACTTTTCCATCTAGCATAAAATCTTTGAAATCCTATTCGCTAGCAACTGTACACCATGGCATTGAAGAAAAGTCTTCTTTTAACTCTGGTTCTATTTCTAGCAACCGCGCGACTGTGTAATCTCCTTGTCATTGAATGTTCATTCTAACTATGGTTTGTTACCGAGACTTAGCGATTGCCATTGGACCAATCTTTAGATCAACGATTATCTCCATTTTTCTTGATGTTTTCACTTAACTCATGTTCTTATAGAGACACCACAACTAGGCCTTTTACTAACTATTCTTTAACCTTGCCTTACATCTAGAGACTTGGTAACTGTTATATCTCTTTGTCACTGAACCAATCTTTCAACTCAGGGTTTATCTAGAGACCACATGAAAAATAGTTTTTGTCTCTTTATCACTGTATGATTTTACCTTTATGACTTCCATCTAGAGACAATGCGACTACCATTGATCTTCTTTTCTTTTGGATCTGACTGTTGTTTCCAAGTCTCTTGATCTTCATAGACAACCCTAATCTTTCACGAGACTTTGCAACTGCAGTCTCCAAGTCCCCAGCTATACTTTTTCTTATTAGAGACTATGCGACTGAATAACACGTGTCTCATATTTTTCTTTGTCTCCTGATCACCAAATCTCCTTTGAATTTTCAACTTCTTACCATGACCATGCAACTGTCATTGGATATGGCTTTCATCATGTGGTTGTCGCTAATTCTCTTGATCTTCAGCTTAACTCATGATCTCTTTCGTGACTAGGAAACAACACTATTATTAAAAGTGACTTTTAACTCAGGTTCATTTGGAGACTTAGCGACTCTTAAAAATTAGTGTCACTAGATAAATTTTAAACTATGGGGTTTATCACGAGACAACCTGACCACCGTTTGATTTAATCTGAGATGAACGGTCTACATTAAGTCCCTAGATCTTCAAAGGTATATTATTTTTATCAAGAGACAATGCGACCATTGATTTTCACTAAGTTTTTAGACTGAATGGAATATTCATTTTTATTTAGGAGACTAAGAGACAACACAATAAGCACATGCTAATATCTCATACTTAAGTTATGAAAAATGTAACTTGAAAATAGAAACTCGACTGAGAATTTAGGGCTTTTTTGAATTTTCAAACAGAAATAAACCTAGGAATTAGGGTTTTTGACATTTTTTACTAGGTTAGGCCTGAAAACATTATTTGCAGAGATATATAACCAATTTTAGACATGACTTTCAACTCTTAAGCGTAGGAATGGTAGGAAACTTCAAAATTTTACAGGGCAGACTACAAACTGGAAATATAACCAACACCATTCATACTACCATAAGAGAAATCCTTAGTCAGGATGGAAATCCAATGGCATTTCATAGATAAAAACTTAGTGATGCAAAGAAGAAAAACTCCTGATATGATTTGGAGTTATATGCATTGGTGCAAGCACTAAGGAAGTGAAGGAATTATCTCCTTCCTAAAGAATTTGTGGTCTTCATTGACAACCAGGATTTAAGCTTCCTTAATGGATAGGATAAGTTAAGTCATAAACATATGAAGTGGGTGGATTACAAAGAATCCTACACCTTCAGCATAAAGAATGAGAAAGGACTCCAAAATAAGGTGGTAGATGCATTGATCAAGAGATTTCTCACAACTCAAGAAGTTCAATTGAGGAGCATTGACATAGAAAGTTTGAAGGAATTATATCTAGAGGATGAGGACTTCTTAGCATCTTATAAGGTGTGTAAGGATTTTAAAAATCAGCTCCATAGTGAGTACTCTGATTTTACTCTTCAAGAAGGTCTTTTTTTGAGGGGAGGGAAACTCTATGTGCCTAGAGGTTCAATGAGGGAGAGCCTAGTGCAAGAAAAAAATAATGGTTCACTAAATGGGAATTTTTGTGTTCATAAGACCTTAGAGTTGGTTAAAAGATACTACTATTGGCCAAGGATGAATAGGGATATCCAGAGATATGTAGAGTCTTGTATAGTCTATCAAAAGGTTAAGGGGAATTCATTTAATGCAGGGTTGTATAAATCCATTCCAATCCTAAATAGACATTGGGAGTGTCTCAGTATGGAAATTTTAGTTGGACTTCCCAAGACAGAACAAGGACTGGGCAATATCTTTGTGATTTTGGATAGATTTACCAATGGCTCACTTTGTGCCATGTAAGACCACCCATGATGCATGTTATATAGAAAATATCTTCTTTAGAGAAGCAACCAAGATCCATGGTTTACCCATAAGCATTGTGTTAGACGGAGACTCTAACTTTAGGAGTCATTTATGGAAAAATCTTGGTACAAATATTTCTTTTAGTTTTGTCTTCCACAAATGGATGGGAAGACTAAGGTGGTTAAAAAGAGCTTGGGAAACCTTCTAAGGTGCCTCACCAAAGAATATGGATAGTCATGGGATCAGTTACTTGCTCAAGCAGAGTTTTCTTACAATGGCACCATCAACAGATCCACTAGTAAAATCCCCTTTGAAATAGTTTATGGGATCCATCCTAGGGGTATTTGTGAACTTAGAGACCTTGGAAGTAGTGCAGAGAAGAGTGACTATTCTAAGGAATTTTCTCAGTCCATGAAGGAGGTCTATGATATAGTGAAGAAAGCATTAGTGGAGAGTAAAACACACACCAAATTAAAGGTAGATGAAAAGAAAAGGGATGTTAAACTCCAAGTTAGAGATTTGGTCATGGCACACCTAATCAAAGCAAGATTAAAAAAAGGTGTTCTAACCAAGCTTCAAATGAGGAAGATAGGTCCTTGTGCCATTTTAGAAAAAACATGGAGCTAATGCCTAAAAATTTGAACTTCCTGCAGACATAGGACTATCTCCATTCTTTAATGTTGTAGATCTGGTGTCTTACAAAGGACCAATCCCATAAGGAGACCATAGTCATTCACAAAATGCAGAAGAAAAAAAGACAATGAAACTTCTTGTCAAACAAAAGCCCAAAGTAGAGAAGATTTTGAGCTCTAGGGTTTCTAAGAAGAAAAGAACCAAGATATACATGGAGAACATGGTAAAGTGGAAAGGAAAAGAACATTTAGAGGCTACATGGGTGCATGAGATAGAGTTTCAGAAGTTAGGCATACACCCTAACATGACTCTATCAATTGGAAGTTGATTTATTTTGTTTAGGAGAGAATGGTGCAGGTGCACCTAGGGTTTTAAAGCCCTTTATTGTTTCTTTGTATTCTCTCCTATTTCATTAGGAAAATTAGGAAATTTTAGGAATATTTTGGAGTGATTTAGGGTTCACAGAGTTTTCTTTTGTAAGAGTTTTGTTCATTCACTCTTTGTAATGTCCTAATGGGAAAATTGGGTCAAAATGTAGAATGAACATCCTAGATGCTTAGGAAGGTGTCTTTGAAGTTGTTTTGTGTCTTAGAGGTTGTTTTTAGGATTTTAGCAATCCAACCAAGGGAGTGAAAATATGGAAAATTCAAATTGCAAGAAAAGGTGAAAAGTTTCTCAAGGCAATAATTTTGCAACTTTAAAAGTTGCTCGACAACATTGCACAAAAGTTTCTTTTGTCCTAAAAGTAGTTATTGATTGGTTCCAATGGTTTTTTTGGATAAGGGAATACTATTTAAGAACTCTCATGGTGAATTTTCTTATGTTGGATGACATTTTGATTGAACTTTCATTAATTTTAAAGTTGAAAACTGAGACTCTAACTATTTTTAAGATTTTTTATTGAATATAATTGAAGATGGATTAGATTAGTTGTATTTACATTGTAATTAGTTCCTCATGATTGTCTAATAAATTTATGTGGAGGAATTTTACTGAATAATTTTCATTTTGTAGTTTCTTTTTAAAGTTTCTTTTTAAAGTTTCTTTTTAAAGTTTCTTGGTTTTGAGGTTCACTAGTCCAAATTTGGACTATACTTACAAAATGGATCCTCGAGGTTCTTAGATCCATGGAAATAAAAATGGGCCTAGATGGAATGATAGAGGAGTTATTGTATAGATGTTTCTTTTTCAGCTTTTTTAGTAGAGGAGTAAGGATTGAATTATGACTTCTTGGTCTAGGTGAGCTTGGCTATAGCCCGACTAGGGAAGCAACGTAATAGTAAGTCATATCTTGCAGTTTGGATTGGTAGAAGAAATCCACTAGTTGGAGGGTGAAAATGGAGAGGTTATATGACCCTTTGTGCAATGATAGAAACTGAATAGGTGATTCCATAAGGTTATGAAGACAAGTACAAAGTAAAGGCCTATTAACCCTATATTTAAGGATAGAGTCTCTAAGGGTTTTAGGGTGTTGTACTAAAGACTTGGGTGAACAAGACCTATGAAATCAGTTGTAACTCAATAATGGGTGATATAATCCTATGATATATTTGGGGGTTGTTTGGAGAATTTGAAAGAAAATTGTGAATTTGAGTCTGATTAGGGCTACAAGCAAGTTCAGGGCCTAATCCTAGATTATAGGAGTTTGATGTGTGAAAGGATGTTTTATGGTTTCAAACCTTCAATAATATCCTAAAATGACCTAAGGAGGTGATAATTTAACCCTGTAAAGTATTTTGAGTGAGTTGACTTAGTTTGATAGAATCTACTCTTGTAGATTCAATGAGCACTACAGAAACTTGTTGATAGGGTGTATCTTGATTGGATGGGTGGAATTATTTATGACTTACCTTCAAGCTTAGGGTTTGTGAGATCCCTAATAGGTCTAGGAAAGAGACATTAGATAAGATTCAAGCTGACTCTAGAGTGAGATGAACCACTCCTATCAGGAACCCGATCATGTTACGGTTAGGTAAGAGGCTTGGACAATGACCCTAAGGCTTGGGATCATTTTTTACCTGCATTTCTCTCCCTTTATACATTCTTTGTTCTTCTAGGCTCATTTCTTGACTTCCTCATCATCAAGTTGACACATCATCAAGTGGGTATTTATACAACTACCACAATAATTTCACACGTCTTCTCATCTTTCTAACGATATATATTTTTTAATTTTTTGACAATATCAGAATAGTAAACATTAATTTTCTTTACCAATGTCTTCATAGTTGTCAGAGATATATGTCTACCATTTTATTAATAAATTTTGATCTACTTGAATAAATTAAACAAAAAATACATATTATTGTTCTATACTTCATTCTATACAATTTTAAATTTCTTTTTTACACTTTCAATTATATTGATGCAAGTTATACCCAGTGCACGAATAGATACCTAATTTTCAGGATTCATCTAGTTCATAAAGTCATAAAAAAACAAATACTCAATAGAAAATTACAAAAAAATACACAAATTATAGCTCTCACTCTTACCTATCATTCTAGCAAAGAGTTTTTCAAAATACTAAATCTAACTATATCTTTTATGAAGCACACGATAGACACTGTTATATTTTCAAAAAAAATCAGGAATAATTTTTCATGCACAATGGATTAGAACCTCTTAATACAATACATTAAAAAATATTGTAGTTTAGAAACTAGATTCAAAATACTAAAATTATTATTCTTTGCACATCTCATAATTTTGAGTGTATGACTCTTGAATTTCTCTTTGAAGTTTAGGTTTGCCTAATTTCAGAAAAAAGGGGCCACTTATACCGTCTTTTTGTTCACCATCTTGATGCACACACACAGACATGTGTGTGTGTGTTCCTATGTATGCATATATATTTATATATATGTATGTATATATGCATACATACATACATACACACACACAGATATACACACACACACACACATACACATACATACATACATACATATACATACATATATGTATTTATGTATGTATGTATCTATATTGTTAGTCCTAAGGGTCCAATATTACTGAGAGTGGGGGTGTGAATCGGTAATCAAAGATATTTGCAAATTTCCACTTCTTCAACTCAAAATCAACATTCACAAGTTTACCTATTGATAAGTAAACGAAACTATTATACACCAAATTTTCACCCTAGTAAACTCATAAGTCTAATGATTGGGTATAACATGGGAATTACTTCCACATTGTGGGACATTTACTAATGGAATTGAAACCTCCATATTTTAGTTCAGTTCCTCTTGGATAATCACCTATTTTTTCTCTTTAAACTTGAAAGTAAACTTGGGAGGAAAAGGGATATAAGGAGAACTAAAATACTGAAAGAAAACCTAACCAACAAGGTGATACACTGAAAGTGACATGAATCACAACACAATGACTAAGCATTAGCATAAAATCTATGAATCAAAACAAGCACAACATCCTGAATAGTTTTGCAAAACTCTTTCATAGAGAGGTCAGAGATGAAAAGAGACTATTCATGGAAAGAAAATATTTCACAAAGAATAGCTTATTCAATAAATAGACATAGACTATGACCTGCAAACAAACATTCACTCAAGCAAATAGGCACAAAAATGAGACAAAATGATAGGGAATGAACAAAATCCACAAGATCATCTAAATCAATCATCCACAATAGTGCACACAGATGCAGAAAAGAAAGAAGCCTCAAAAATCCAAGATTTCTCCAATATTATGCTTCAATAAGAGAAATATAGACAAGAGAAACCTAGGGATAGAGAAAATGTCACAAAGAGTCTTTGTATAATCTGGACCTCAATGAGAAATTACAAAGATATGAAAATTTGGGGGCAGAGAGAATGCCACAGAAAGTTTTTGCATAAGCTCTAAAACTACTAGCTAAAAAAAGCTTCCAAAAACACATATACAACCTCCCCTAGCACACAGGCTCAGGAGTCAATCCATCTTATCAGATCAGGGAAGAGTTAGGGTTACAATAGATATTCATTAAACAATATAGAACACCTAAAAATAGTCAAGTCTAACTATTAATTCAACTAAAAAATATCTGAGAAGATCAAATTATCCTTGAAGATATCTCATAGTGCCATAAATTTGAGTAGATAGATCATCTCAATCCATCTACCTTCTCTACAATTTGGAACACGTCGCCACCACTATGAAACCTTGAGAAAAGATTTGAATATTTGAATGTCTATTTATAATGGTGACATGTGGCATGAAATGTCATATCGATGACTCACGTTTGAACCTTTATAAAATTTAAAACAAAACTGTCGACCTCCTTTAAGTTATCCATGAGCACAAGATTAGATCTACCATGTGGCGCGCGGGTGTGATGCCTTTAACATTAAATTCCTACATATTTTCCTTTGGGTCATAGTGCCCATCATCAGATCTTACAAACTTCCTTTATCTTTATCTTACCTTTGGCATTGACTTTAAATCTAACTGAGACACGTGTCAACAGGGCACATTGCCTCAATGGTTAAAAACCTTCATCTTTCTCTTTTAACCTACACACCTATCATCAGATCTTTATAAACTTACGACATCTTTATTGCTATGAAACTTGGGACCCATGACATCATCAATGCCAGATGTCACCTTGGTGTAATGCCTCAAATGCTAGATCTCAATCATCTTTAACCTAAGCCAAAGCGTCATCCACACGATCAAATAGAAATTGCTTGATCTTACACTTACCTTGTCTTTAAGCATGGCCTTGCCATGGAGACATGGAACGATCATGTAATGCTTTGAACATTAGATTTTGAGCATCTTGGATTTAAGTCATCACGCCCATTGTAGGATCATTTAAAACTTGACTGCAATTTAACCCTTTACCTGTCTTGGCAACCACAGGCCCCACTTGATCAGAAAGGAAATGTGTCATGTAGGTGCAATACCTCAAACATTAACTATCCTTCATCTTGGCATTAAGGTAATACTCTCACCATTAGATGCATTCAAAACTTTTTGACCTTTAATCTGTCGCTTGATGGGCCCAGATTTTGACAACCTGCTGTAACCACCTGAATTCGGTCTGTCGCAACTATGGACCCTATTTTCCCTAAGTGTGATCATACCCTCGATTTATGTCCAAACAACCCTGTTACTGCTTGGCATAATTCTTTTAATCAATTTAATATCCTAGGTGATTTTTATCA
>MU225798.1:3033052-3083908 GCA_018584345.1 Thuja plicata | reverse complement strand
TTTAGCTTGTTTTCAACTAAAATCCTTCATGCTAGGATAGTATTGGTCACTGATTTAGGAGCATATTTTGAGGGCTGATATGCAACTAATCACACTCTTTCTAGTTAGAAGGCAATAGATCAATTTTGGTGGGTTTCCTATATTTTTCATGTTTTTCACTAACCTCATGTTGCTAATATAACGATCTATTGAAGTGTTTGTGTTGATCTGACAGGTACCCAAATACACACACACACCTGCCATGTGTCAACACGATGCAATGGCTTGAACATTAATAATCTTCATCTTTTCCTTTGAGGGAAATTTCCATCCCTACGATCAAATATGACTTGATCTCAGTTTAACTTTATTACCTTATAGAAAGATGACCCCACTGTCCACGTGGCATGAAGGTGAAATTCCCTGAAGAATCCTTATTTTGATTTGGGCAATTAAGGCTCTACGACAACTGTCTGATTGAAAAGGAATCTGTTTCCGCATGGGTAAATAAAGTATCACATGATTTAGGAAATAAACCTTAGGAAAAGGTAACCTTCTTAGGAAAAAGACATGGCCCAACCAATGAACAACTTAGAGCACATGGAGAAAATGAACTTAAGTGGCATCGAAAACTAACAAAGAATTAGAACGGTCCACCAAAGAACTAGGGTTTAAGGGTTTTTCAAATTTAGGGCTTAACAAGACATGAAAAAGGGTTAAGACTAGACCTAGAAACATTCAAAGAGAAAGATAAAGACTAGGAATCATGACAGAAACCATACAATTTGGGCTCTACCCTTGTGGGAGCCTCATTTACTCCACTTGTAGCCAAAATTGGATAGAATGAGAAATTTGCGTAAATTTTTTTGTGATTTCTTCTAGATGTTAGCTTGCTAGACATATAAAAGCATTGCCCTATGACATTCCATTGGGAAAGGAGTCTACATAGGAGAAAAGAAGAATTCTGGCAAGCAGGAGGACTAAAAAAAGAGGAGGAAACAACAAAACCAAAAAAGGAAAAGGGCTATATATAAGTAGAAACAAACTAACTTTGCACAAGCACTTTGAGGAAAGAAGGAAAAACTAAAAATAAAAATAAAAATAGAAAGCAAAAAAACTTAATTACAGGGTAGTTCAAACCTCAAAACAAGGCTTAAGATGAAATTCATTGACTGAAATGGGCAATATTTCTCCTTCAAGAGTTGAGAGCTAGAAGGCATTATGCTCCTTGCATTTTGTGATCACAAATGGACCTCCCCAAAATGAATCAAAATTTGTATGCTTGCTAGGCTTGGATCTAAATTCATCCCACTTTAGGATTATATCCCCAATATTGAAGTTCCTTGATCTATCTCTCTTGTCAAATCTTTTATTCGTTTGCATTTTATGAAACTCCATATTCTGCATAGATTTGCATCTATTCTCTTCCAACTCTATGAGCTGAGCATAGCACACCCGCAAAGGGTCTTTTGCTTCAAAGAGGACAAGTTGGATAGCAAGGTCCAGAGCTATTAATTCAGTTCAAATGGAAAATTTAGCTTCTTTTTCATAGACCAACATATAGGGAGAGTTCCCAATGATGTTTTTTGGAGTGATTTTGTCTAACCATAGGGAAGAATTTAGTTTGGAATTCCAATCTCTCTAATTCTCTTGCAAAGTATTTTTAATTATCCTAATATAATTCTTATTAGTGGACTCTACTAAACCATTACCTTGGGGGTAATAATTGTAACTAGTGTTGAGGTAAATACCATGCCTACTTTCCCATTCAATGACTCTTAAACCTATGAAAGAAAGTACATTGTCAGATATTATTGAATCAAGAATGCTAAAACTATGTATGATATCATCATAAAAGTTCAGGACAACAATCTCATTAGATTCCTTTAATGTAATGGCCTTAATCTATAGGTGAAATAATCAGTTGCAGTGATTATCCATTTGTGGCATGCACTAAATGGGGGGTTAATTAGGCCTATGAAGTCAATACCCCATTTCACAAAAGGTTGGTCCATCCTGATTTCTTAGAGGGGTAGAGCTGAAAGCCTCTGATTTCCTACAAACATAGCACATTTCATGTATTTCCTCACATGATCATGACTATCCTTAAATATGGACAACCAATAATATCTAGCCCTCGTGATCTTGAAAGTAGTAGTCCTAGGAGAAAAATGACCTCCAGAAGGTCCATCATGGAATTCATGTAAGACATCTGCCACTTGCTCTGAATCAATGCATCTAAGGAGAAAAACATTGTGATCCTTTCTAAAAAGGACCTCACTAATCAATACAAAAGGAATGGATTGAAATCTATAGTACCTTCTCTTTAATAAATCTAAGTTTACAGGGCACTCACCTGTCTTCAAAAAATGGACCATGTTCGGCAACCAACCTGTTGCTTTGTCATGATCCTCTGTTGAATGCACAACTAAGGATGCATTAAATTGTTCTTGACCTTTTGGAATTTCATCCTCTATCAATTATTCACAAAAACCCCTTCCTCTAACCAGCTTGGTAACTTGAATGTCTATATCATACTCCATAACTCCTGTTATCCAATCAACTCTTTTTTCATTCAAGTCTTTACTAAGTAGGAACTCTTTGACACTTTGATGACTAACCCTTAAATGTACCTTACTATGGGTTTAAAAGTGTCTAAAATTTTTAAGGATCTTCATTAAAACAAGTACATTCCTTTCTACAAAAGAGTATCTTTGTTCATACTCTTTCAAGACTTTACTAAAGAAATTAATTGACTTCTCCAATCCTTCAGAGTTTTTTTTATTAAATTATTTCAGAGATAGCATCAGAGCCTCCACAAGCATAAATAATGAAATCTCTACTGAAATCAGGATTCAATAAGTCAGGAGATTTTGTAAAAGCCTCTTTAATGGCTTGAAAATTACCTTTTCCTTCTTTGCTCCAACAGAATACTACATTCTTCTTTAACATAGTTGTCAAAGGCTTCAAAAGATCTACAATATTAGGCAATAAATGCCTAACAAAATTAATCCTACCAATGAAGGATTGAAGACCCTTATTTTGATGTGGTAGGGGAGGCTCTAGAATGGCTGCAATCCTTTTAGGATCCATTATGATATCTTTCTTGGACACAATATATCCCAATAGCTTCCCATCATGTAATGCAAATACACACTTCTTGGGATTGAGGGAGATCACAAACTCCCTACATATTTCAAAGCTTTTCCTCAGGTGTTTGATATGATCTATTGCATGCTTTGAATAGAAAGTGATGTCATCAAGGTAGACTAGCACAAAATTGTACATGAGGCTCTTGAAAGCCATATCCATAGATTTTTTAAAAGTGGCACCTGCATTTGACAAACCAAAATGAATATTTTGATAGGCCAGGGTTCCCCATTTTGTTGTAAGTGCAGTCTTGAATTGATCCTCTTTATTGAATAGGATCTGATTGTACCCTAAATAGCCATCTGGTAATGAAAAACATTCAAATCCAGAGACACTCTGTAGATTCTACTCCATGGATGGTAATGGGTGGCAATCTTGTGAGGATTCCCTATTCAAGTCCCTAAAGTCAACACATAATTTTAGTTCCCCATTCTTTTTCCTAACAGGAACAAGATTGGATACCCAACTAGTATATTTAATGGGATAGATAATATGAATCTCAATTAGCTTAAGAACTTCTTTATGAATGAGTGGCTCTAGTTTAGGATTTACGTGCCTTTGCTTTTGCCTGACTAGTTTAGCATTAGGTTCTAGATCTATAGTGTGTTGAGCAAGTGTTGGATCAAACCCTTTGAGATCTTCATACTGCCAAGCAAAGACATCACTAAATTATTGAAACAATTGGATGTAAGCCTATTTTTTTGAATTAGTGCTTACCTTTCCAAAATTTAAGCTCTTTCCTGGCTCAAGCTCTAAATCAACGTAATGCTCTTGTTGAACTACCAAGCTAGTCTTATTCCTTTTGGCTTGCTCATCTTTATTGAAGATTGACTACAAGGTTGCGAGTCCCCTAGACATCTTATTATATTTGAGTTGTACCACTTGGTCATCATAATTATACATCAACCTATCTTGATTGTACTCTGACTAAACATCCTATTCAAATAGGAATTGCAGAATTTGTTCATCATTTTCAAACACCTTCCAATTAGAATCATTATCAGGGATGGAAGGCCTGACAATAATATTGACATGTTGTTGATCCTTTCTTGCTGAAATTTTATTAGGGATATCAAATTGGGATCCAAAATTAGATAACCTATCTTCATTTTGATTTAACTTCCTAGGTATGGCAATAATATTGAAAGCATGGAAATCTTCTATTGCATCTCAAAACCTATGATTTTAGGCCTTCATAGTGTCATTTTTTGTAGCACTCATCCCTTTCACTTAGCTGACAACCAATTCATTGTCACCATGTATGTTTAAGGATTTAAAACCTCTCTTTCTAGCCTACTCCAGTCCATTCACCAAACTCTCATATCCAGTAGTATTTCTTGTGCAAGAAAAACTAAATCTAAAAGTTGTATAACATTTCTCATCTTTCAGAGAGACTGGCATTGCACAACCACCAAATCCATGTTTTCTTCTAGAACCATTAAATAATAATTTCCAAACTTCATTTCTTTGTTCTTCTAATGCTTGAGTGGTTTCCTTAAAGAGATTTTGCATTGTGAGACCATCCACTTGGAGTATGTAATTCCCCAAACCAACATCCCAAATAACATTAGCCTAAGCCTCTAAAGTCCTTTCTGATCCCCACTCATCTAGATAGATATCCAGAATGTTCTCTATCTGAGTATTTGTCTCCTTAATGATTGGAAAATCATCATTATCAAGTGCAAGACAACTTTCATTGAATGTATTAGACACATAAGGTTCTACATGATGTGATGCTAATAATTTATATTTGATAGTGACCTTGGTTCCATACATAGTATGGAAAAGCATATGAGAAAAGTTAGAAGAAAGGTATCCTCTTATCTTAGCTAGGAACTCTCTTGACAGACATAAGACAAAAAGAGTAGGGAGATCTATGATGTAAATGTAAGGGAGGATAGAGAAATTAGGGCTTTCATGAAGGATCAAACTTGTATCCTTAGCCAGACCTATTGTACTCACTAATGGACCATCAAGTTGTGCTACCTTCTTTTTGAATGGTTCATACTTAGGTCCTAATTGACCAACTACCTTGTTTTGCATGGCTGAACTAGTAGCCCCACTATCTACCATACAATTATGTACTAGAAAATCTCCAATAATTAATGATACATAAAAGGGTGGTGGTTTTAAGTTCCTACCTCGAATGACATCCACTTTGGTGTTGCTTCTTGGAATTTTCTTCTCTTGATAAATGTTGACCAACACCAACTTAGCTACATAATTTGTGGGTTTGTGAGGGATTTCCCCTTCACCCATATCCTTCTTGAATATTTCAGGTTGCCCTGGAATGGCTAAGGAATCCCACATGGTGATAGTCACATTCATCTTCTTCATATTATCCATAATATTAAATGGTACCAGGGCATGGACCTTTTGGGGCGCTTTCACCATTGTGGGCTCAACCTCCTTGGGAGATTGACTCTCCTTGACTGGCATGATAAGAGGTCTTTTTTAGTATGTCAATAGTGGGTATATGTGATGATCCTACAAATGTAGTAGCTTTTCCTCCATTCCCTTCTTGCTCCATGTCTTGGGCTCTTCTCTTGGACCAAGTGTTGGATACAATTGAAGACTTGCAATTAGAGAATGTAGTCTCATTGGATTGTGTATCTTGCTGGGGTACTGACCCACTAGAAGATGCCTCTAATTGGGTGTTTGAGGCATTTTGTGCCATGAGTACTTGATTCACCAATCTATTCAAGCATGTAGCCTGATTATTTTTTTTATTGCAAGGAAATCACCATTCATTCTCTGATGCAAGATTGTTTTGAATTGGAACCATATCTTTGACTAGATTTGCAGAGTTGAGAGGTGATGGGTTGTAAGGTTGAAATGGATTTTAATTGAAATTCTTCCTTTGACCTTGATAATTTCCCTGATATGGTGGTCTAATTTTATGATAGGATTGTCCTTGAGCTTGATATTTTTGGTTAGGACCTTGATTTTGTTGTTGGAAGGGTGGCCTAACTGCTTGATTGTTCTTTTTGATATTGATCAATTCATTACCAAAAGTTTGCAACAAGATCTTAATTTCTTGTAATTCATGGGAATAGCCTGCTCTTGACTCCCCATTGCCTAGATTAGCTTGAGGTGCCATGACGGTAGGTATAGGGTTGAATGAAGGGATATGCAGAGGAATATGGGTTGAATATCAGGGAAGATAGGCATGGGTGGCATTGGGCCTAACTTACTAGCTTGAATTAGAAAATTTTATGCTTTAACAACTATATCAAAATCCTAGGGCAAGGAGGTACCTCCCAAAGACTGAATCATAATAGATATATCACTATTTAAAATTTTCAAAAAATATAGAAAAGTATAATATGGTAAAGGCCTTATGGAAATAGGAATCCTATTTCATGTCTTAAAAAATTTGTTGTTGAAATATGTCATCTCTTCTTGGGGAGATCTTTTTATAGTTGTGAGTTTCTAAACTAGGAATAAATGATCTGACTTGTCTTCAAAATATTTGTTGAGAGAGTCTTCAAGTTTGTCCCATGAACCAATGGAGCCAACTACTAAAGTTCTAAACCATTCAAGGGCCTTACCTTTGAAGGAGGATGCCAACAACTTAGTAGCCACATCTTCCTTAGTGATATGGTGTATATTACAGATGCTAGCCACATCTCTGACGTGTGCACAAGATATTCTATAGATTTCACCTATGAAATCATGGAAACTCTTTAGTGCTGCTAGAGGTACATCATGATGTTGAGAAAAATTCAATGGGCTCCCTTGCTTGAAGGGTATAAATTAAAATTGTCTTACCATTATAGGGTTTTTGATTTTCTGAATAGTAATTGTGTGGACTATATTTGAACAAGGGAGTGGAGTTGAATAATGAAGTAACTCTTTGCTAGAAGACCTTCCTCTCCTGTAAAATAGAGGGTGTAGACTGTACTCTCCTTGTAGGGGATGTCCTTTGAGATAATCCCCCTTTTCTTCTTGTTGGAGGTAGCTACAAAAACTCAGAAGGCTTTGAACTCCTTTTTTCTATCCTTCTCATAAACTTTAATGGGACTGGATATTCTTGTTCTTAATACCAATGGAGTCACCAGATATGCCTTAAAGAGAACCACTCTAGGTTAGTACTATGTAATCAACATATCAGAGATAACATAGTTTTGAAAGATAAACTTCTTTTTGTGGTCCCACCGGGCATTCTAAAACTGTTATACACCAAATTTGCACCCTATTAAACTCGTAAGTATAATGATCTAGTAAAGCATGTGAATCACTTCTAGGTTCTGGGACCTTCTCTAATTGAAGTGAAACCTCCAGATTCTACGCTAGTTCCTCTTGGATAATCACCTATTTTTTCTCTTTAAACTAGAAAGAAAACTTGGGAGGAAAAGGGATAGAACGAGAACTGAAAGACTGAAAGAAAAAATTAACCTACAAGGTGATTCACTGAAAGTGACATGAATCACAACACAATGACTAAGAATTAGAATGAAATCTCTGAATCAAAACAAGCACAACTTCCTGAATAGTTTTGAAAAAATGTTTCATAGAGAGGTCTGAGATGAAAAGAGACTATTCAGGGAAAGAAAATATTTCACAAAGAATAGCTTATTCAATAAATAGACACAGACTATGACCTGCAAATAGACATTCACTCCAGAAAATAGGCACAAAAATGAGACAAAATGATAGGGGATGAACAAAATCCACAAGATCATCAAAATTAATCACATCCATAATAGTGCACAGACATGCAAAAAAGAAAGAGGGCTCAAAATTCCAAGATTTCTCCAATATTAGCCACCATATTATGCTTCAATAAGAGAAATAGAGACAAGAAAAACCCACCAATAGAGAAAATGTCAAAATGAGTCTTTGCATAATCTAGACCTCAATGAGAAATTACAAACACATGAAAACCTAGGGGCAAAGAGAATGCCTTAAAAAGTTTTTTCATAAGCTCAAAAACTACTAGCTATAAAAGCTTCTAAAAACACTTATATACAACCTCCTCTACCACATAGTCTCAAGATTCAATCCATAGATCAGATTAGGGAAGAATTGGGATTACAATAGATAGCCATTAAACAATATTGAAACCCTAAGAATAGTCAAGTCTGTCTATTAATGCACTTGAAAAATATCTCAAAATCAAATTAGCCTCGAAGATATCTTATATAACCATAAATTTGAGTAGACACATCTACTTGATTCATCTACCTTATGTGCAATTTGGAACACATTGCAACTGCTATGAAACCCTAAGAAATTATTTGAATATTTGAATATCTGTTTATAACGGTCATAGGTGGCGGGGAATGTCATATCAACAGCTCAGGTTTGAACCTTTATCAACTTTAAAATAGAACCATTAATCTCCTTTAAGTTACCCATGAGCACAAGATCAGATCTGCCACATGGCACACATGCGTGATGCCTTTAACATTATCTTCCTTCATCTTTTCCTTTGAGTCATAGCACCCACTATTATATTTTACAAACTTGCTTTATCTTTAAATTACCTTTGGATTTGACTTTAACTCTAACTAGGACATGTGTCAACAGGGCGCATTGCCTCAATGGTTAAAAACCTTCATCTTTATCTTTAAGCCTTCACGCCTATCTTTAGATCTTTACAAACTTACAACATATTTACTGCTATGAAACCCAGGACCCATGACGTCAGTAATGCCAGATGTCACCTTGGTGCAATGCTTCAAATGCTAGATCTCGATCATCTTTACCCTAAAGCAAAGAATCATCTGCATGTTCAAATAGAAATTCCTTGATCTTTACACTTACCTTGTCTTTAATCCTGAACCCATCATGGACATGTGGCATGATGGAACAATGCCTTGAACATTAGATTTCAAGCATCATGGCTTTAAGTCATCACACCCACCATAAGATCATTTAAAAATTGACTGTAGTTTAACCCTTTACTCGTCTCAGCAACCACATGCCCCACTTCATCAGAAAGGACACGTGTCATGCAGGTGCAATGCCTCAAAGGTTAAATACCCTTCATCTCAGCATTAAGGTATTATGGTAATTGTTAGATGCATTCAAAACTATTTGACCTTTATTATCCTACTTGACAGGCCCAAGTTCTGACAACCTGCCACACGTCGATATGACACAATGGCCTAAACATTAACAATCTTCATCTTCACCTTCAAGGGAAAGCATCAGTCATATGATCAAATATGAATTGATCACATTTTAACATCCTTACCTCACAGAAAGGTGACCTCACTATCCATGTGGCACAAAGGCACAATGCCTTGAAAAATCCTTAGTTTGATCTGGGTGATTAAGGCTTTGTGACAACCATCCGAATGAAAAGGAATATGTTGCCACATGGGTAAATAAAGTATCACAGGACTTAGGAAAAGGTAACCTGATTAGGAAAAAGACATGGCCCAGCTGACGGAAAACTTAGAACATGTGGAGAAAAGGAATTTAAGTGGCATGGAAAAGTAACAAATAATTAGAATGGGCCACCAAAGAACTAGGGTTTAATGGTTTTTCATAGGTTTTTTTTCACTTAGGGCTTAACAAGACATGAAAAAGAGTTAAGACCAAACCTAGAAACATGCAAAGAGAAATATAAAGACCAGGAATCATGAAAAAAAACCTTACAAGCTGGGCTCTACCCTTGTGGGAGCCTCATTTACTCCACTTGTAACCACAATTGGACACAATGGGACATTTGGGTAATAGAAAATTAATCAAATAAACACATCCACCACAATGCATGCAACACATAACCTATATTTTCATGGGGAAACCCAACTGGGTGAAAACCACTGTGGCAATGAAGACCCATAGATAATGTACGCTTCTGAAGTATACCTTGTTAGGAGCTTAAACTTGTTAGAATTTTACAAAGACACTGTTAGGTGCCACCCAGTTATGGGATTTATTTCTAGCCTCATTAGGAGTTTTAACTTGCTAAGAGTAACTCAGTTAGGATATTTCAAACTCAAGTTAATGAGCCACTCAGTTAAGAGATTTATAAATAAGACATATTAGGGTCTACCCAGTTAAGGGATTTACTGTGGGAAACCTATTAGGGTCACTTGATCTAGAAATATAAACTCTTTTTCTTGATTAGATCCTCTGTAACACATACATTTTCTTCTTAGATGACTTTGGTACACCATGGCTTGATCACACCTTGACACCCATGATCTCCACACACAACTATTTGATTTCATGATATAAATATCATTGCTCAATCCCTAAGCCTTCCACCACCCTAAATCTTACCTAACACATTGAAAATCACTTTTTTAGTCTTTGCACTCAAACAGATAATGCCAAAAAACACATCCCAATATAAACAACATCTCTACCAAACATGTTGGCCATAGGATAAACCCTTACAATTCATTTTATCAAGAATAGTCAAATAGGTTTTAACCAACTCAACCTTCATCTTGATAAAACATCTACCTCAATCAATGTAATTCCAACACATTACCTTAAATGAATTAAGACATGTTAGCATAACAACTGGAACACAAATGATTCATCACAACTTGATTACCAATCGCCAAAAGGAGATCTATCATTGGTAGCTCAAGAGCACTATCACAATTCATTGAAATAATTTCTATAACCACAAAATATGCTTACAAATCATCCAAAATAGTCATAGTCATAACCATGAACTCAACATAGTATGAACAACACCATTGTATGATTGTTCCACCTATCTCATGATAGATTTGACAAATTAGCCAAATTACTCATTATCAGTCATAAATTGTTCTAGCAGTTGCCCTGTGATAATTCAACCAATAATAACTTAAAAAAATCATGCATTCAATAGTTGCAATCATAAAATTATCATCTAAAGACATTCCCAAGTCTCCCTTAAGGATCATGGCCAATGAAACCACATGAACCACATTGTTCATCCTTCTCACATAATTGGCAACACACTAAGAACACTAGGTCAAAACTTGACATCAATGACAACACAATAACTTATCATCTCAACACAAAATTTGTACCATGACATCACTTACCATTACTGCATCAGTTATGCCCACAATCTCCCCTTTTGGTATTGATGTACACACAAAAATCTTTTGAATCAGATAATTTTCTCTTCTTGTGTTCTTGCACTAAATCTTCAACTCTGAATATGTGTATCCCCCTTTCTCTTTGTCTCTTTTCCATCACTTTATTTCTCATATATCTCATATGTTTTCTTGCCACTTCTCAGTACTTCAATCCCCCTTTGACAATAATGCCAAAGATTCCATATGATTGACTTCTCCCCCTAAGGATTATCTCCTTAATACATCAATCCAACAAATATTTCCAATACAAAACATTGGACTGATGCAACAACATCACTTTAATTCTGCTTAGGTAGGGATGTTAGCACTGTAAACATTTGCAAGAAATTTGGTCTAAATCTTGAAAAATTCTACTATGTCTTGCAAAGTCTTAAACCCTAGTTTCAAATTTATGGTTGTTGGTAAAAAAATCCCTAAACCCTTTATGTCTTGTTATAATTTTGAGTTACTTTTTTTGAACCACTTAAGCTTTCATTTTTTCATGTGCTTGGTTGAAGAATATTCTTTTTATTGGTTTTTACCTTATCGTGTGACCTCAGAAGGATATAGAATATGCTCTTTATGTATCAAGATTAAACATGCATCATTGATCTATTTTTAGATCTTGTGGCTTGCACATAATCTTAGAGCAACCTTAGAGTTAAAATTTTCATTCAAGGCCTTCGAGACTCAGTTAGTCATGCAATCTCTAGATTAACCCAAGGTTAAAGGCAAGGTTACTTTTTCAGTTCTTCGCGAGATCTCCAAATGGATTCTAGGTTAAGTTAAAGATCTCAAGATTATGTGAGGGTCATTAATGCAATGTTGATCTTCTATTTGTCACGTAATCTCTCAAGGAAAGGAGAAAGTAAAAAAAGATTCAGTTAGTCAATGCAGTTTGTTGATGTGGATCATGATCGTGTGGCCTACATGAAGTCTAGGAACAAACTCAAGGGTAAAGAAATGATCTAGCAACTTGGAGATTTGCCTTGGTCGCGCAATCTTGTAATGGACCAGAGTTAATCTCAATTCAGGGTTAAGTTGGCCTAGTTGTGTAATCTCGCAATGAAATGATCAAGTACTAATATGTTCAGAGATTTATTTCATATGTAATTGATGCTTTAATATCAATATATGTTGGAAATAGAGAAATTTGAATGGATAGTTGTCTCTTTTTCCAACTAATATGTTTAGATGTTTGTACTTCCTATGATTTGAAGAATTTGAATGGATAGTTGTCTCTGTTTCCAACTAATATGTTCTGAACATATTAGTACTTGATCAAGTACATATGAAATGATCAAGTACTAATATGTTCAAAGATTTCAATCTTGAAAAATATTTCTATGTCTTGCAAAGTATTAAACCCTATTTTTAAATTTATAGTCATTGGTCAAAAAATCCCTAAACCCTTCGTGTCTTTTTATAATTTTGAGTTAATTTTTCTGATCCACTTAAGTTTTCATTTTGTCATGTGCTTGTTCGAAGAATATTATTTTTATCAGTCTTAACCTTGATGCATGATCTTAGAAGGATATGGAATATGCTCTTTATGCATCAAGATTAAACACACATCGTTGATCTTGTTTTAGATCCTGTGGCTTACGCATAATCTCAGAGGAAACTTAGAGTTAAAATTTTCATTCAACAACTTTGAGACTCAGTTAGTGACACGATCTCTAGATTGACCTAAGGTTAAAGGCAAGGTTACTTTCTCAATTGGTCGTGAGATCTCCAGATGGATTCCAGGTTAAGTTAAATATCTTGAGATTATGTGAGGGTTGTTGATTCAATGTTGATGTTTTGGTTTTCGCATAATCTAGAAAGGAAAGGAGAAAGTACAGAAAAGATTTAGAGATTCAATGTGGTTTGTTGATGTGGATCATGATCATGTGGCCTACGCAAAGTATAGGAACAAACTCAAGGGTAAAGAAATGATCTAGTGACTTGGATATTTTCCTTGGTCACGCAATCTTGTAATAGATGAGAGTTAATCTCAAGTCAGGGCTAAGTTGGCATAGTCGCGTAATATCACAATGAAATGATCAAGTACCAATATGTTTAGAGATTTAACATGAACCATTGATGCAAATGAAGATATAGGGCTTGCACATGATCTCACAAAGAATTGGGCAAGTACAAATTTATTCTGAGATTTAGTGCAAATCGTTGATTGAGATCTATTTCTAACTTGATCTAATGGACTACACGTGATCTACTAATGTTACCCAGAATTAGTGAAATTGTTCAGTGACTTGGAGATTACATAGTCACACAATCTCCAAATTAAATTATAGTTAAAGGATAGTTAGATTCAGGTTAAGGGCTGAGGATGAAGATAAAATTAAAGTGTTGTCATGACAGATTTGATCTAACAGATAGTGTAATTCCTTAATGAAGAGTTGCTTGAGATCTAATCATCAAGGAAATGCACCTGAGACCCATGTGTCCCAACTGCGTCAAGATCTATGAAAGATAAAAGAAGATAATGTGTATACAAGTTAGATTTGATCTAATGGATAGCATGAAGACTCAATGAAAAGTTACGCAAGATCTAATGATCAAGGCATTGCACCTTCTTGACAAGTGGATTGCTGAGTGAGCATAGGTCAGATGGCCAACAAGATTTCTCAAGACAAAGTAAAGTGCCATGTGGATATCCATGGAACAAGCATTCCAAATTTTTAACTAAAGTAAATATCTTTTTAGTTGATTCTGATTAGACATCTCGCGTAATGGCTTAAAGGAAAAGTGATCAAAATATATACATTGAGGCATTGTGCCTAATGAACATGTGTCCCAGTGGGTCCAGATAAAATAAGAATGAATAAAGTAAGGATCAAACAAGTTCAGAAAGATTGTGTGGCTAGTGTAAAGCCACAAAGACAAAGAGATCGAGATCTATCCTTTGAGGCATTGCACCTGTGTGCCACCTGTCCAAGGTCAGTTCTAAAAGATTGGGTAACCTAAAAAGAATGTACGGCTCTATTTTAAAAGTACAAGAAAGTTTAAATCTAGGTCATCAATACTGATTTCTATTTATTTTATATCCTTTTAACAATTTTTTAAACTTTCAAAGCATTTCTCAGGGTTTTTAAGCAGTGATTTGTATCGTTTTGCTAGAGAAATTTTGTTGGGTGAATTTGATCTTCTATGCCATGTTTTGTTTATAGATGTTAGGTACTGTATGGAAGAAATATTGGTAGTAATGAAGATAGTTATTACATATATTATCTTCTTAGGGTTTATGTTAGCATGTAAACAATATTTTAAACCCTTTACTTATCATGTTCTATTCTTTGCCATAAATAAGGAGTCATCTCAGAGTTTTATAATGTACATTGGGTCAGATTTTCAAGAACATGAGCTTTCCAAAAAAAGGTAGTTGACTACCTACAGATCTGAAGGGTAAAAGTTCCTAAGATAATAAATGCAAACAAGATATTCCATCTGTTATTCCTTTTGCAGGGCATGGTTCTTCTGTTTCCCAACAAGTTGGTGGGTAGATCTGATTTCTTACAGACTAGAGCAAGGAATGTTTTACCGAATGGATGATAGAGAATTTTAATAGTTGAAATGATTTAATATTCTCTATCATGTAATATTTTAATATTTTTAACCCTAATCCTAATTATATCTGAAGCTTATTGCAGTCCTTGTTTCTATAAAAGGACTTCAAGGATCATTTTATAGGTAGGGGAATTTTGTGCCACAATAGCTAGTTCTGCATATTTTGATCAATTTTATTAGTGATCTCTTTGGCTCTAATTTCATAAATACTTGATTCTTTAATATCAATATATGTTTGTACTTCCTATGATTTGAAGAATTTGAATAAATAGTTGTCTCTATTTATAGCTTTTATACTCATTTGGATTGGTTGTTAAGGACATTCCAATTCATCACTTTGTAAGGCAGAGTGTCAAACTATTTTAAGGTTTCTTTCAAGGAGAGAATTGAATCCTTAAGATATTTTCAATGAGTAGGAGATTGAAATAGATTTGATGGTTATTTCTTCTTTTTAAGAAGTATTAATGGATTATGTAAGGCATAGTCTGATTCAATAATCATTTATAGGATTTGCATTTGATGTATCTTTGATGTTAAAAGTCTTTACAGATTGAATGAATCTATTCCCATTGGATAAGGCACTGGTCTAATGTGTTAGGTTGTGTGTTTCCCATCAAATCCATATACAAACTGTTATAATTTTCATTTTTATGTTATATTAAGCCTTCCTATTGAAAACTACTACATCTTTAGGGTGGTTAATAGGTCAGCCTTGCCTAAGTTTGGAACTCAAAAAGAAGAAGGATGAGAATCCTTATTTCACTTTTATTTTCTCTTACAAGTTCATAGTTTGGATTATGAAGCTCTGCATAAAGATGATTGTTAGCATTTGTAGGATTTATTATCAACTTTTGCAGTAAAAGCTAGGAGCAGATCATTGTGAAAAGTTAATCCACTGCATGGTTTATTGAAGAATAGTAAATCAAGTTAGGTACACCTGCCTGATCTTGTGGAGCTCAAAGTGAAGGAGGATTTAATCCTCATTAATTGGAATTTTTCTTTGACTTAATTTGAATTTAGATTTTATAAGAGTCAAGCATTTTTTCTATATAGGATTTTGCAAGAAAATGCTCCAACAAGGGGAATGACCCCCAAATTTCCTCTTAGATACTCAAATGTATCCTTTGGTAGTGGCTTTATAAAAATTTCTATATCCTGCTCCTTAGTTGGCACATACTCCAACTACACCTCTTTCTCTTGAACCTTATCTCTAATAAAATGGTACTTAATTGCAATATGCTTGGTCTTAGAGTGCATCACAGGGTTCTTGGATATGTTAATGCACTAGTATTATCACAATAGATAGCCACCAATTCAGTTACCTTCTCCTTAATAACTTCCAATATCTACTTCATCTAAGAAACTTGAGTGCAATTAATAGAAGAAGAAACATATTTGGCATCTATAATAGATTGGGAAATACAACTCTTCTTTTTGCTTGTCCATGTGACAAGTCTCTTAGCAAGAAAGAAATCTCCTCTACTTGTGTTCTTCCTATCATCCACATTACCCTCCCAATCTACATTAGTGAGAACACTCAAATTAAAAAATACTATGCGATCATACCAAAGACCATAGTCTTTAGTCCCTTTTAGGTATCTAAAGATTCTCTTCATGGCCACCAAATGGGATTCCTTTGGATTTGTTTGAAATCTTGCAACTATCCCAATTGCATGTGCTATATTAGGCCTACTATGAACAACATACTACAACTTACTGATCATGGAGCTGTATAAAGTTTCATTCACATCTTTAGAATCATCTTCCTTAGATAGATTACAAATGGACACCATTAGAGTTCCAACCGGTTTAGAATCTTCTAACCAAAAAGTCTTCAACACTTCCCTCACATATTTTATTTGGCTAATATAGATTCCATCACTGAGCTGAGATATCTAAAATCCAAAAAAAGAATTTGATTTCTCCAAATATCCACATATCAAATTTTTTCCTCATTTCATCTACAAATGCAATTCTTATCTCATCATTTCCACCCAAATAGGTGTCATCCATAAAGACTTCAGCAATCAACAATCAGTTATCCATCTCAATCTTCAAGTAAACATTGTTGTCCTCACTTGTCCTGATGAAACCGATCTTGATCAAAAATGTGTGGAGTCTCTCATACCATTCCCTTGGTCCCTACTTCAATCCATTAATTTTCTTATGCAACTTGCACACCATGTCCTCATCTTCTGATAGTGCAAAACCATCAAGCTATTCTATGTAAATTTTCTCTTCTAGAATTTCATTCAAGAATGCAGATTTCATGTCCATTTGAAAAACTTTAAAACCTTTGTAAGAAACATATTATAGAAAAATCCTCTCCTTCAAGTCTATCCACTGGCACAAATGTCTCTCCATAGTCCAAGACTTCTTCTTTTGCATAACCCTTACCCATAATTCTTTCCTTATTCCTAACTACTTCACAAGTTTCATTGAGTTTATTTTTGAAAACTAACTTAGTTCCTATAACATTCTTATCAACAAGTCTGAGAAAAAGTACCTAAGTATTTTTCTTCTTTATTTGATCCAATTTTTCTTCCATGGCCTTAACCCAATCTTCATTCTTCAATGCCTCTCTTACTATTTTAGGTTCATTTTTAGAAATTAGATAGGTTCTTTCTGTGATCTTTCTCCAAGTTCTAAGACCAACATTCTCAACACCAATAATTTTATTAGTAGAATGATTCAACTTTACATACCTTGGTATCACTGAATCAGGTCTAGGAGTGTCTTCTACCAATTTAACTAGTTCATCCTCATTGTTATGATTTCCAAATTCTTACCCCACGAGTTGAACATATCCAATCCCCTGATCATATCATGATTTATTCTTGTTGGAACCATCATTCTATTATGAAAATTCATCAATCTTCACATTTGCATTTTTTATCAACTTCTTAGTTCTCTTGTTTAGACAGTTGTATGATTTTCAATTTATAGAATATCCCAAGAATATTCCTTCATCACTCTTAGGATTAAATTTCCCTATATATTAATCTCTCTTTATGTAGCATTTTCTCCCAAAAACTTTGAAGTATTTCACACTAGGTGTATGACCAAATCATAACTCATAAGGAGTCTTATTGGTGCCCTTCTTCACCTTTATCATGTTCAATGTATAAAAAAAAATGATGAAAACTTCTCTCCAAAACATCTAAGGCACATATTTTTGAATCATCATAGTTCTTGCACCATCAATAATAGATCTGTTCCTTCTCTCTACAATCTTGTTTTGCTGAGAAATTCTAGGTGCTGACATTTGCCTCTTAATTCCATGTTCTTCACAAAACTCATTGAATTACAAAGATGTATCTCACCACCTCTATTAGATCTCAAGAACTTTAGAGTCTTACATGTTTCCTTTTTGACTCATGCTTTGAACACCTTAGACATATAGAATGCATCTAATTTGTCTCTTAGAAAAGTAACCCACATGATCCTAGAGTAATCATCAACCAAAAAAAGTAATTATTTCAATAATAGATTCTTGTTCTCATAGGACCACACAAATAAGTATGTATTAAATCCAAAATACCTCCATATGAAAATGACTTAAGATAAAAATCGAGTTAGTTAGCTTTCCCAACTGACATTCCTTGCACATGACATTGTCTGGTTTCAGTAGTTGTGGTAAACCTGTAACAATATTAATCTTAATTACTTTAACCAAACTAACAAAGTTAACATTGTGTGTGTGATTTAGTGGACCTATTATCTGCAACATGACACTTCAATAGATCATTATATTAGTGAAAAATTATAAAATTCAAGGGTTTCAAGATAAACACTAAAACCAATCTATTGTTTCCTATCTAGGAGGAGTTTGAAAAATTCCATAATCATGCCCTCAGATTATGCACAAATTAGTGGCATATACAACCTAAGAATGGAAGATTTGAATAAAATCTAATCTAAATGATCAAGAAACATGAATATTAACTCTAAAAATAAAGATAATAACAATGCCTAATATCAAATCTAAGATGCAATATGGATTCACAAATAATCTAAACAACATAACAATGATTTTAACTCTGAAAATTAAGGGCCATTTGAGCTCCAAAACTCATTCTATTTATAGAAGAAATGTGGAGAGAGAGAGGGAACAAGGCCATTAATGGAGGTGTAATAGCCATTAATAAGGTGTAAGAGGCATTAATGAGGCACGGGCTTGAGGAATCTCCATTAATGATGCATTAATGAGATAAATTAAGAGGCATGGTGAGGGTGTAAGTCCAAGCTTGATAAGGTGGACTTAGAGGGAGTCAAGCTTGAGAAAGTTGACTTTCTCAAGTGGGTTAAATTCCTAATCATAAAATTAGGAATGTGACATCATTAGGGAGGGGATTAAGAGGGAATTAAGAATAGGATTAGGCTTAGCATGGGGGAATAGGTTGGGATATTGAGTTTGAACCCAGGGCTAAGGAAGTTGAGATAGGTTAGGTTAGGGTTAAGGGGAATATTAATGAAATTAATTATAATTAATATATTCATTCAAAAATAGGGAAATTAATTATTTAAGCGTTTGATTGCTTTAGATAATTAATTAGGACTATAGAAAATTAATTAGATTAATTTAGGCTAGAAGATAGGCTTTTGCAAGTGATTAGACATAATTAGGATTTATTTAATTCCTTTTAAATTAATTACCTTAGCCCTGTTTTGATTTGAATTAAAATTCATTTGATTTGATTGTCTTAGGTGATTAATAAAATTTAGTGATTAGATCACTTAGGAGATTAAATTTTATTTGAATGAATTATGCCAGTCGATTGAAGAGTTGTCTAGACATAACTGGGGGTATGATCACACTTAGGGAAAATAGGGTTTATGGTCAGAGTAGACCAAATTAGGGTGGTTACATTTGCCCCTCTTTGAATTGAAGTGCAAACAATGCATTGATTCAAAGAAAGTTTTTGATGTTTGACTTAAGAAAGATTGATAATTTCATTCATAATAAAAAAAAATGACTGATGAGATGAATCCTGCACTTGATTGAACTAAACTGATAGAATCAACTTTGAAATTGATCAGACAAAGGTCAATACACAAAGATCTTAAAGATACCAATTCTGAACTTGGTTGTTGTCCAAATATTGATAATACTGATTCTAAACTTGGTTGTCATCCAAAAGTTAGTATGAAGCTGCCCAGAGCTTAATAAGAATCAAAGAAAAAGTAGATATAGGATATCCATCTTGTGAGAACCAAATCCTTCGATCCAATAGTTCTGACTTAGTCAAGGATTCGTCATGCCTTTATTTTTTATTATAATGAAGTCATTTTTAATGTTGTTTCGAGAAAGAATTTGATTGATGATAGTGTGATCATGCCCCCTCAAGAACGAAATCAAAGGAAAAAGAATAAAATCCCTCTGTGGAATGATGTATCACTTGCAGGAGCGGGTAGGGAAAGAGAGAATGAATTAGAAGAAGTGGAGAAATGGGGGTGTGTTTAAGAGTAAACACATGAGAGCCTAGTTAATTATGTGAAAATGTGAGTGGTGAGACTAATAAAATGATTCCAGACCAAGATGTTGATGATTAATGTGTGAGTTGATGATATAGAGCTCATAAAACCGATTGCGTGAAGCCTGCAGCTTATTTGTAGAATATACGAAGCATTTTTGCATTTTTGGGAATGGGCAAAAAATTTCATTGTATAGTGCAGAATGCCATAGGAACATTTGATTTTGTTCCTAATAGATCAAAAGGATAATGAAAATGGAGTTTTAGCTGTTTGGGAGGAGTTTTGGAGCCTCTAAAATGCTTAAAAAGATAATATATATCTCAAAAATCACTCTTTTACTATTCATTTTAACTTTTACCCATAGTAAATTCTAGAGCTCTACAGAGAAGATGGTGGTCCCAATTAGGAAGCATCATTTCTAGCTCAGTCATTGACATCAGTGCCCAGCCAACTATGCACCTCTGGTAAGTACTCATAAAACTACCTCATGAATTTTGTAATTTTCATTTTCATGCTTTCTGGTAGTTTGTGTAGCCATTTGAATTTTTGGTCAAATCCAGGATTTTGGATCGCACACTGTTGAACCTGTGTCGCATTCAGTTTTTCCCAGATTGCACCCTGCTATCTAAGATTCCTCCATTTCATCCAGTATTTTCTAGATCGTACCCTATTTGCCCAATTCTATGTTTGTATGTTGTAGTTGAGGATAGGAAATTAGGTTTGTGTCGTACCCTACCATTTAGGATCGTACCTTGTTTTTGGGGTCACATTTGGGATTTCTGGGATTGCACCCAGCATGCCCATCGCATCCTATTTTTCCAAGATTGCATCTGGTAAAGAGATTGCACCCTGTATATCTAAGATCGCATCTCATTTTTAGACTTAGGATTTTTTTCAACTGTGAACTATTTTCTTTCTGCAAAGCTTGAATAACATAATTGATTATGTTTCTATGTTTTTGTCAAAGATAGAGCACTGATTTGTCTTTTTTAATTGCTATCTTTGTGTAAAATAGGTCACTTTTGATGTAGTAGAATTTTGAGGGACATATCTACGGCGTGTTCTTTCCTTGGCCCGATAACTGATGGATGATGAGTGGGACATAGTGGCCTGTGTAGGATTACGATCATTGATTGATTTACCCAATATTGGGGTAAATTAAGGGTTGTTGAATACTCTTGCTGAGAGATGGCACTCAAAGCACAACACCTTCCATCTCCTAACTGGGGAGATGACAATCACACCAGAGGATGTGTGGCGGATACTTCAAGTTCCAATGATAGGTTGTGAGGTGCAATTTGAGGCAACTTCTGTTGTAGCCATTGGTGCAGCTTATCATTTCTTTGCAGATGATACTATTGCTTGGAGAAATATTTCATGGGATTACATGTGCGATCACTATGATCGTCTATCTGTATACTTGGCAAGAGTGTTCGGTGGCATCCTGATGCTAGATAGGAGACAACTCAGATTTCTTGTAGGATGGGTTGATATTCTCGAGAAAATGGTCATATCTTGATGGATATTTTCATGGGGTAGCTATATTCTTACCCATATGTATAGGGAGCTCCATGAGATTGTTTATCAGTATACCCGGAGAATGACTGTAGGGATCTTGATTCTGCAGATCTAGGCCTGGGAGTACATCCTAGTGACATGACCCATTGTAGACAAGCAGTGAGCACCTAAGTAGCCTTATGTGTATATGTATGTAGTTTTGATACAATAGCCCCATCTTGCAAGGTAGAGTACTCACGGTGTCTTTTTGATGATATGAAATTCATAGTATGGCAGTCATACTTGGATTGTGAGGAGTGGGCCTCTGATAGGAGACAAGTTCCATTTTTTCTTCTAGAGTAGGTACCTGATCAGATGGACCAGATACATCATAGAGAATTTCATACATACTCATGTATTGAGATAGTTCGGCCGATGATAGGGAAAGAGTGACCTGATAGTACAATATATGCTCAGATTCAAGATGAGACACCATTGTGGGGCCCTCAGTTGAGGTATGAGACCGTGCACCATGAGATTAGAGATATGGTTGGATTTGATTGGGATCTTCAGCTTGATGTTGCAGATGTAGGCTATTCAGATGGATATGTAGAAAAGATGCTCCAACATCCATTTCTATGGCTTACAATTCCTGAGGATGACATTCCTCATATTGAGGACCCTGTAGATTATGATCCTAACAATCATCCTGCTAGAGGTAGAGGAGGAGCATAGAGAGATAGGAGTGCTAGGGGTAGGGATGGAGGATGATATGGTGGGAGAGATGGTAGATACCCTCCTCTAGATTATGGTGATGATGGTGGAGATGACAAGGGTAGTGGAGTTGTGGGTGGGATTGGAGAGGTGGCCAGTGGCAATGGGGAGGGTCAGCACACCCAGTTCATATTTTTTTCTCCCAGGATGAATCAAAGGCCTTACTCATAGGGAAGTAGTAGAGATAGAGGCAGAAACAGTAGTAGAGGGCATAGGATATGCCCAATGGGTAGGATTCTGGTAGAGGTTCTGGTAGGGACGGAGATCCCTTATCATAGTGTGAGAAGGAGCGAGAGCAGATCAGGGCTAGGATTACTGCATTAGAGACTAGGCTCACTGTAGTAGATGCCAAGATCACTGTAGCAAATGCTTTGCTTGCCGATAGAGATACAGAGCTAGAGAGGCTCAGAGTAGAGAGATACACAGGCTCAGACTGTAGTACACCAGGCGCAGAGAGCGACATACCATTATGCTTTATATCATGTTGTAGTACTAGAGGGTCAGAGAGCCACATATTTTTCATGGTTGGCACATCAGTCACAAGGGGCCATGCCACCTCCAGTAGCTCCATTTGTACCACCTGCTCCTCCTCCAGATCAGGAAGAGGGGGGAGTTAGAGTTGATTTTGTATTTTTTCATATATATTTTTGAGATTATATTATATATCTAGATCCTTCTGAGATCATTCTTTTGTATGATGACACTTATACATGTATATCTGATTCATCCTGATACTCTGATACTCTTTGTGTAGACTTGTGTCATAGTTTTGATATATATATATATATATATATATATATATATATATATATATATATATATATATGATGTAGTTGTTTATGATTCTGACATGTTTCATGAGTTCTCTTTTCTTTGATAGATGTTGTTGCACATGTGATTATGTTTATCTTGGTCTTATGATGAGTTAGATTTTTATATGATGACATCATTTATGTGCTTGGATTTATCACTGATATAAATGTGCTTCAAATGATACTATGTGAATATGCAAATGTATGTTTTTGAGTTTTTCCTTATGCGAGTAAAATGTATGGATGCACTTAGGATGTAGAAATAAATGTAATGCATAAATTCTTTATTTTTGTATTTTTCTTCTATCTCATTTTATGAATGCAAAATGTATGCTATGGATGTGCAACGATATGAATATTAGTAATATTGAATTGATGTAATTAACTTGGATTTAAAATAAAATTGAAATCATTTTGAGCTCAAATTCCTTATGCTTTTGTATCTTTCAAAAAAAATGAATCATGCAATCCCTAAATGCAGCTATATGCAGACTCTGAGGACTTTTCACTGATTTGCAGATATTGTAACATTTTTATCATCATTGGGAACTTTTGGAACAGATACCACCTGATAGTACAACAATCACTAATACCCACTGATATTATGCAAGTATGAATACTATTTGTATTTGATGTAATGTCAGAAATAGACCTAGGCATTAAGGCATAGAAGCCAGGATGAAAAGTTAGTCACCTTCCTTTTACTATATTAGATTCAGTGTAAGGTAATATATCAGACCCGTAATGACCTTAAAAATTCATATCCTTGAGTACATTATGCTTCGTTTACCTTAGTGGGAATCTGAGTTTAGAAAAATAGACAAGGAAATCATTTCAACCTCACCGTAGTTTACACATAACAAGGATCAAGATATATGTGGCTATCCACTCATGTTGGAAGCTCTTACCATAAACATCTAAGTTAGGTGAAATTTATAGGATCATTTGGAACAATTACCATACGTAGAAAACCAAAAAAAACATTATGCCCCATGTCCTTGCGACTCTTTGTCTTTGCGCAGACATCATGGAGTAACACAGAAGACATAACAACCATCAATGGAGAATCAATCAAAGAAAACTCATAACTACTTAAATATGCCCCTAGTTAAAGCATCATTGAAACATAAAAGAGTTATAATCAAACCAAGATCAAACTGTGTTTAAGTAGTATTGAGAAATACTATTGATTCATTTGTCAAACACAGTAGAGATTCATCAATCAAAATGTGGAATTTAAGCAATATGTATTCCATGTTCGTGTATAAATTTGTCTCTATTTGAAATCCAATGTAAGTCTTAGGAACACCATTTATGTTAGTGCAATGTTTGTGCTAGATAGGTGGTTTGGAAAGATGTACCCATGTTTTGTGAAGGTGACAGTTTGGTCCAAGCATCGAGCAGTATTGTGTAACAAGACAAACCATCCTATGAAAACCTAATAGACACAACCTAACATGCTAGAAAAGATGCCCCCAATGCGAAATGACTTGATCTTAAGATAGAAATGCAGACAAATCCTAAGAAAGGATAAGATTTTTGTAAGGAAACAAAGTCAAATCTGAGCATAGGTGTAATCGTGAAGGCATAGTATCAACAATGCATTGATAGATAGAGCGCAAAATACAAGTGATGCCTGATTGCAAGGTTTTCATCACTTGGAAAAACTTTCTCATTCTTTTTGCTACCAGGTTGTCATCAAGGCACTTTTCTCTTTTTCAAATTTTTTGCTATTTTTTCTTTTTTGAATGTTTTTGTAGTATCAAGGTTCCTGTTTGCAAGGTTTTCACCAAGGATTCCTTTCTTTAGGACTCTTTCCATTGTTTTAGGATTTCTCTAAGATCAATTTTTTGATGTTTTGGTATTTTCTAATTTTTTCACTGCATAGGCTCTGTTAGCTAGACATTAAGTGTAGAACCGCTTCAAATGTAGAGTATTGATGGGATCCAGAAGGACATCTCCCTCAAGTGTAGCCAGTTGATATGCTCCAGTCCCAAAAGTTGTAGTGATAACATAAGGTCCCAACCAATTAGGTTCAAACTTTCATTTTTGTTCCCAGTTAGGCTGGTTTTTAGGGTTCACCTTTAGGATGAGATCCCCCACCTGAAATTGTCATGGTTTGACCTTTTTATTGTATCCTTTAGACATTCATGCTTGGTATACCTTCAGATGATCGAACGCTTGTTTCCTCCACTCATCAAGTAAGTCTAAAAAATTCACCTGATTAATGGGGTATTTCTCATCAGTAACAAGACCTTGTAAAGATATCCACAAAGATGGGATTTCAACCTCAATAGGTAGTATTGCTTCAGTGGCATATACTAGGGAAAATGACATGGCTCCAGTTGGTGTTCTAATGCTTGTTCTGTAGGCCCAAAGTGCTATATTTAATTGTAAATGTCATTCTCTGCCACACTTACTCATAGTTTTATGTAGGATCTTGAGAATATTCTTATTAGATGCCTCAGCCTGTCCATTACCTTGAGGATAATAGATTGAGGAGCAATGTTGATTAATGTGAAACTGTGTGCAAAGGTGGTCAATGTCTTGGTTTTTAAATTGTCCCTCATTATCTATTACAATTCAAGAGGGTATCCCATATCTACAGATAATGTAGTTCAAGATGAACATAGCCACCTATTTGCCAGTGGCTATGATTAGTGGCACAGCCTCAACCCAGTTTGTGAAATGCTTAGTGGATGTAATGATGAACTGTGTCCACTTGAAGAATTAGGATATATTTGTCCAACCAAGTAAAAGGCCCATTATTGAAATGGCCAATGTATTATGAAAGGTATGAGTTCTCTGGTAGGAGCATGGATGATATTTTCATGTGTTTGGCATTTATGACATGTTTTGGAAAATAGAATAGCATCTTTTTCCATTGTAGGCCAGTAATATCCTACTATGAGCAGTTTCTTTGCTAGTGAAAAGTCATTTAAATGTGATCCACCTACACCTTCGTGGACTTATTTTAATGTGCAATCTGACTCTTTGTGTTCTAAACATCTAAGAAATGTACCGTCGAGACCTTGTCTATATAAGTTATTAGTTATGAGAACATAATGCGATGCTATCCTAATCAAGGCTCACTTTTCATTCCTAGATAGATCATTGGGAAAAGTTTGGTAAGTTAGGTAAGCAATGATATTAGCATATCGAGATTGGTTTGGGGTGTTTAAAGCACAAATTAATTTGTATTCAGGGGTATCAAAGGCTGGGTAGGATAATTCTTCCACCAAGAAGTCATAGTGGAATTGATGTTCCTCTAGTTGTAACATGGATGCCAGTGTAGCCATAGCATCTGCAACTGTATTCTCTATTTTGGGTATCTACTGGAACGTGATGAAGAAAAAGTACTTCTTTAGGTCATCTACCAGTTGCTTGTAGGGCATCAAATTCTCATATTTTTTCTGATAATCTCCATTTACTTGATTGATAATGAGCTAGGAGTCACCATACATGCGTAACTCTACAATTTTTCATTCCAGAGCAAGTTTAAGACCATTTACCAATGCTTCATATTCAGAAATGTTATTTGTGCATGGAAACATCAATTTGTAGGACTTGGGTATTTTGTATCCTTGAGGAGTTATGAATAGAACCCCTATTACATAGCCTTTTTAAGTGAAAGAACCATCAAAGTACATCTTCCATGGATACTCAGTTAGATGCATAATTGTTTCATCAGGGAAATCAATTCTTAAAGGTTCATCATCTTGGAGTGGTGAATCAGGCACTTGTCCTTTAATAGCCCTCATATCCACATATTTAATGTCAAATTCGCTCAGAATGAGGACCCACTTTGCCAGACATCCTATTAATGCTATCTTTCTTAGGAGTTACTTCAAAGGATCTATCTTTGCAATGAGTCTTACTATATGTTATAGCATATAATGTCTCAATTTTTGTGATGCAAAGACAACTACTAAGCATGCTTTCTCAATAATGTTGTAATTGAGTTCATAGGAGACTAGTTTTCTACTGATGTAGTAGATTTCTCTTTCTTTCTTAGTTTCATCCTCTTATGCCAGCAATACTCCCAGTGATGTGGTTGTAGCTGAAATATATAGGAGTAATGGCTTCCCATGAATGGGTGTCATAAGAATAGGAGGAGTAGCCAGGTACTCTTTTAATTCTTTGAAGTTGGCTTCACAGTGTTCATGCCATTTTAAGGTGACACCTTTATGTCGTAATTTGGTAAAGTGTTGTGCTCTGTCCGCAAGTTGTGACATAAACCTCCTGGTTGACTAGAGTCTCCCTTGTAATGTCCTCATTTGACTAATGTTGTATGGAGGAGTCATTTCTAGTATAGCCTTGACTTTTGTAGGGTCTACTTCAATTCCTTTTGCTAAAACAATAAACCCTAAGAGCTTTCGTGATTGGACCCCAAAGGCACATTTCTTTGGATTGATCCTGAGTTTAAATTGCTCCATATGATCCAATATTTTCCTTAAGTCTTCAATATGAGTATTCCATTCTTTTGATTTAGCTAAGGTATCATCTATGTAATCCTCCATGTTTTTATGCATCATATCATGGAATATAGTGGTCATTGCTCTTTGATATGTAGCACCTACATTCTTTAATCCAAATGGCATAACATTCCAGCATAAGGTTCCCCATGCGCATGTAAATGCGGTATTTTCTTGATCTTCAGGTGTAATTTTAATCTGATTATAGCCTGAGAAACCATCCATTAGTGAGTACATTTGGTAGCCTGCTATGAGGTCTATGATCATATCAATATTAGGCAGTGGAAAATCATCTTTAGGACATGCCTTGTTTAAGTCCCTGAATTCTATACAAATCCTAATAGATTTATCTATTTTAGATACTGGGACCACATTAGAAATCCATCCTACGTAAGCAATGACTCTAATGAATCTGAATTTCAATAATTTCTCTAGTTTTGCGTTTACCAAAATTGCGACATGAGGATGCATCTTTCTTAGTTTTTGTTACACCAATTTAATTTTAGGAGCTATAGATAAATGGTGCATTATCAATTAAGGATCCAGCCCAGGCATATTAGTGTAATACCATGAAAATTTAATCTTCTTCTCCTTCAAGAAATTAGTGAATTATATCTTCTCTTCATCTAACAAATATTGTTCTAGGTGAACAATTTGAGGAACTTTAGTTATGCCCAAGTTAACTAGTTGTGTTGGTTCTATCAGAACTGAAGAACTTTCTTGAAAGTTCTCAGGGAGGATATCAAGAATCTCATCTTTTGGCACCTCTGAGAGGTTTTCACCATCAGATACATCTTTTGTTTTTTAATATTTTAGAATTTGACACTACCACAACATGGTTTTCACCGTCAGTTCTTTTCTTCTTTTTATTTTTCAATTTGTGACTGAGAAACTTGATATCCTCCTGTGACATGTTCACACTCCTTGCATTGGTGGAATAAGGGTAAGGTTCACAAGCGTCTAGATAGAAAGCTAAGGTGTCATCATTAGGGAAGTCTAGGATAGGAGTAGGATCTTTATTAGTCTAATCAATTAGGTCTAGGTTTATCAAAGACAAGGAGTCAGATTTTGGGAAGGACAACATTATGTTACCATCAAGGCTATTAACTAACATAAAATCTTTGGTTAGGTTAATATCTTCAATGTTTAAATCAATAAGAGTTAGATCATCATTATCAAAGTCATTATTAGTTATAAGTGGACCAAACTCTAGTGACTCATTAGTGGAACCCTCATCTTCACCTCTCTGTAGAAGGAGACTCCTTTCTTGTAGCCTCTGAATTTCTTCTAGGTCTAGGAGAATACCAGTTTCTTCATCAAGGAGTGGGGGAAGGAATTCCTCCTCTTGTTCAAGAATATCAACACTATTAAGAGCGGTGTTAGAATATTCTTTGTGTGCCAATGGAGCTTCAAAAATGTGAATTACATCAATTTCAATGCCTTATGTAGAAACAAATATCTCATCCCACTCATAATCATGTGAGTCGGTTAATTCGTCATCAGACCTATTTAAGAATTCAGCAATAGTTACCTCATGTACTCTATTAGCCACTTGTAGATCAAAGTGTGGTAAATTGAGGACATGTGAAACTGTGAATAGTTTACCCCAGTTAGGATGTGGATCCTATGATCAAGGTGTGTCTTCAGTAGCTGTTGCTATCATTGGTACTACTAGATTGTCTTCTAGTGTTTCATCTACCTCATGAATAGGATATTGTGCTAACAAAGGTATGTGAAGGTCTTGTGGTACTTCAAAGATTGGTACATAGTGTTCTCCTTGATATTCAGGATTATTTGTACCAACATGAAACAATCTTTCATAGGACCATTGTTCTAGTTCTATTTCTTCTGTTTCATCACTCCATTTGTCAGAAATTGGACTATTGCTTGAAGTGGGGTTTTCATATTTATTATTGAAACCTAGTCCTATTTTATCTTTGGTATTCCTAAATTCCATGTGTATAGGTTCATTAAGGCCTTTTCCTTTGTCTCTTAAAGGTCCTTTTCCTTTATACCCCATTTGTTTAAGTAGGTCATATCCTTTACAATACTTTTTTGGGGATATTTCCACATGTTTTACCTTAGCTTCCTTTGGTTCTCCTTTGTAAAGCTAGGCTAAGACTGCCTATTCTTTTGTGTTATCTTCAGGAGAGGTAGATTCTTTAACCATGCTAGTTTGTTTGTGAGTTTTTGGTGTTTGAGATGCAGCAGGTGTGAATGGTGAGGAAGGTTTTCCATAGGATCTTGGTGACACTAGAAGTTCTATCAATGACGGGGTCATGTCCAACTTGTATTCTCTCATACCTGTTTCTTCAAGTATTAGGGTATGTCTAAAACTTTTCATAACCATGTCTTTGGTAGTCTTAGGAACAATCTCATTTGTAGCTTCCTTGTTATGTGGGACCATACTACCTACCTTAATATTGTTGCAAGTATAATTGGCATCTCCAAGAATTGTCACTTCCACCCCATTATGTGGGAACTTGATACATTGGTGGTAAGTAGATGGTACAACTTGCATTTCATGGATCCAAGGTCTCCCTAATAGTATGTTGTAAGCCAACAATAGATCCAGAACTTGACATATAACATTTCTTTCAATTGGCCTGATTCTAATGGATAGAACAATAAGACCTTTACAAGATCTTTCTTCCTCATCATAAGCTCTGATAGTGATTTTTCTTCTAGAATCAATGTTTTATTCTGAAAGACCCATTTTCCTAATTATATTAAGGGTAAAAATATTCAATCCTACACCTCCATCTATCAATACACGTCTAACATGGGATTTATGAATGAGGGCTTCAATATGAAGGGGTTGGTTATGCAGATGTGTCAATGATTTATCACCCTCTTCAGAAAAATAGAGGTAATGCGGTGCTGAGATGTGATTAACCATTGCTTGGAATTTGTATATATCAAGGTCCTTTGGCACATTTGTGGAATGTAGGGATTGTTCAAGAATTTCCCTATGCATTGAGGAGATTTTAAGCAACTCAAAAATGGAAATTTGAGCAGAGGTTCATTATAATTGATCCACCAATTTATACTTTGTTGCTGGAATGGTCACTCTTTTTTTTGCTACTACTGGTTTGGAGATAGTGATAATAGGTACTTTGGAAGTTGTTGCTGGTTTTGATGAGGAATTAGGTCCTTTGGTCATGACTCGTGCTTGACTTTGGGTTACTGCATTTGATTGGGAGGATGTGTTTTGAACACATTTGATAGTGACCACATTAATTGATTTAGTTTTAATGTCTAGCATGTTGATCATGTTATCATTTTTAGAGTAGGAATAGTTCACTTCATTTCCTTTCCTTGAGATGCTTCCCCTTTCTTGTAATTAGGGAATGGATTGTTAAATGTCGTATGATCTTCATTAGTGGTGTACCCTTCCACTTTGATCTTGCATCCTTCAATAAGGTCTTGGATAACATGTTTGAGTTTAAGACATTTATTAGTCTTGTGTCCTTTTTTTTTGTGAAAGACACAGTAAGAATTGTCATCCCACCACCTTGGTTTGACTTCTGGCTCCCATGGTTTGGAATTTGGGATCATGAGAACTTTGTTGTCTAATAGTATCTTAAAAACAGTCTCAAGAGGCTCTCCCAAAGGAGTGAATGTTCTTTGAGGCTTGGAAGTCCATGGCCAACCTTTTTTATTGTCGTTGTTTGCTTTAGGTATGGAGGTTGTTACCTTGGCATATTTACATTTCTTGCATGCTATTTGTTAGATTGAACACCTTAGGTTTAGGATTAACATTAGAGGCATCTACTACTCCATCGTTGACAAATTTTTTGTTTTTCTTCCACCACTTAGGCTTGGTGTTGGAGTTGGTGGATTTTTTTTCACTTTGGAGAGTGATTTATCCTTTCTTGACCATGACCTCTTCAATATGGTTGGCATTATTGATCATCCTGTCAAAGCTTGTGGAATCTTGCATTTACAATACGTAGTTCAATTCTGGTATCAAGTTATTAACAAATATTTCCATTTTATCAGATTCAAGAATAGCCCTTGAATACCTTACAGATATTTTCCTCCACCTTTGTAGAAAGTGTGTAAAGGATTCGTCGGTACTTTGTTTAGTGTTACACAAATCCATCATGGTTACATCATGTTGTATATTATAGGATTAATGTTGGATAAATCGTTGAATTAACTCAATTTTTTTTACCTTAGGTGCAATTATTGAGAACTACTCCATGGTGTTGCCTCCTAGGCTTCCTGGAAATAGCCTCATGAGGTATGTAGGTTCATGCATGTATTCTATGCTCAGAGCACAAAAGTTTCTAACATGATCATGTGGATCATTCTCTCTCATATATTTTTCATATTTTGGCCTTGCCATGTTGGGAGGAAATGGAACCATATTAATACTCTTATCAAAAGGAAATGAACAAATGGAGTCCAAAGAGTATTTTGTCTTGGGTTTAGCCTTCTCCTATTTGAGAGTTGCAAGCTCAGTTTGCATCAAGGTTAGTTGTTTGGCGAGAATAGATATAGGAGTTGATACCTCCTTTTATTTTAGTTTTTCAACATTATAATCCTTAGGTAATTTTATGCAAGTGGATGCTAGATGGAGAAAGTGTTTCCCTTTATCTTCGCCAATTATGATTTCCAATGTCTTTTGGAATTTCTTACTCTGTTTGAGTTTATTATATTCCTCTTCAGTGATGTCTTCCTAACTGTCAAAACCAAACAAAGGAAGGTCAAAGTGTTGTTCTTCTTCATCATCTCTATCTTTGTGCTTTTGGTTTTTATCATTGTTGTATTCCTCAAAGGCCTTACTCCATTTGTGAGTGGGTCTTTCTGTTTATCGAGAGTCTAAATCAAACAGGGAACTATGAGATGTTTCTCCTTGTTGAAAGTGTACTGATTGGGGAGGTACTTTCAATTTTTTAGAAGTATACTTGTTGTGTCTTGTGTCAACCATGTATTTGTATCTCAACTTTGTCAAAGTTTCCTGATAGTGTCAAGTAGAGTCAAATAGTTGAAGTGAGTGTGTCTAGGTAGAGGTGTCATTTATTTTTTGGTGGAAGTAAATGATTCCAGCATCAAAGGGTTAGAATTCTCTGATAGTGAGCTGGGAATCAAGTTGTTTTGAAAAGCAAGTAGACCACACGTATTGAGACTGATTGTGAGAAACTAACAAGACATGAAAGGTAGACATTTGAAATAGTGATTTCAAACAGAAACAGGGAGACCATAAAAGACAATAGGGACAGACTAAAGAGCCAAAAGGGTATCCAAATCCACTGAGGTTTTTTGAGAAACTAATCTGCAAGTGCCTACTTCCCTAGATGCGAGCCTCTAGATTCGAGCTAGGAAATATATGATGCGAGCCTCTTATGACCCAGATGTGAGCTAAGAAATACAGGATGCGAGCTTTATCCCTAAATGTGACATAATGCTAACTAGATGCAATTTAGGATATCGGATATGAGCCAGGAAAGACAGGATACTATTTTTTGATGTTTCTGTCAGACTTTGTCAGTTTCATTAAATGTGTTTTGGAAGTTCATGAAGTTTTGTTGGATTGCAAATTGTGTTATGAGGTGTTCACATGTGTGTATGTACTCCAAGGATTAAATTTTGTTTCTTATTTTGAATGATTTATCTTGTTAGTGATCTTTCAGACACATCAAGAAGATTTACATTGTTAGGGGAACAAACACATCCTTATGACCTATTTTCTAGGTAGAGGATGAAAATCCTTTCTTTTTGACTTAGATACACACTCAAATGCTAATCAGAATATGGCCATCACCATGCACACAATGGCTCCAGTCATGATGCCATATTATCCAAATCCAAATGCAAGTGAGGGCATGACATGACGAGTGTCATGGGGCAATTAATTTTTTCCTTGCACAAGGATTATCACCCTTTCAGAGATGAATCAGGTAGTTTTGGCTACAAATTTTGTTGTTTATGATGGGGTAATCTGTTCAAAACCATCTCCCATAGAAGTGCACAAGGAAAAATTGAGGTGTATAGCCCTATGAGTACTCAAATATGTGGTCTCGCAAGCAAGATTCAAGTAGCTTCGCTCTCCACATACCCAAGCATGTTCAAGGAATGATGTCAAAATTCCAAGAACAAAACTAATTCCATCTTCCAAGGCTTTGGCCTACGAGGAAGCAATTATTTATAGTGATTTGGAAGGGTTGGCATAAAACTTGTCCTCACTTGGGTCATTCCCGGGAGATTTTTTCCTCAACTGACAGGCCCTCTACTATTTAATAAGAATACAAAGGATTGGTGAGTGTAGGATTTCTATATTTCTTATTCTTCAAAAGAAGAAGAGCATACTCTCCTAGTCCATGTCATTTTCTCCCAAAACACCTCAAGCAATGTTCATTCCCTCAAGCTATTTGAGTTTGATTTAAATATTCCTAGATTATGAAATAAAAAATTGTTTTGTTCATTTGACCACAGTTCTTAGTGCTTTGCTTTGTTCAATTACTATCCCAAAACAAATTAAGTGATGTGTTTGTTCATTGAGCCACCCAATTTAGTGATTTGAGTTTGTTCATTTACTATCCAAAATTGAAATTTAAACAGTGTGTTTGTTTTTCTTTGTTCAGTCACTTCATTCTCCTTTCAAGTTTTAAACCAACTTTTGATGTTCTGATTTTCCTTGAAGGAAAAGAGCATAATAACCTGGTTGGTTTAACAAGTGATTGAAAAATGTCTTAAATTTGGAAAGCTTGCAAAAAGGTTAGTAGTAAATCAACTTTTAAAAACCTGCAAACCCATATGTTAGCAAAGTCTTCCACATTTTCAATAGCAACCTGAAAGCACTAGTTAGGCTGTTCAAAAGATCAAAACCACAAGTGATCAAAATGTTTGAGGTTAGGCAATAGAGCATGCAAAATTATTAACCAAATACGATCCTAGAAATCTAAACTATGATGCAATATACCAGATGCAAGCCTCTATTACCAGATACGATAGAGTGATGACCAGATGCAAGCCTATATCAGAAATGATCTAGGAATTCTAGGAGGCAATTTCTAAAATACAGGATGTGAGCCTAGATTCTATGATGCAATGATTTCTCCCAGATGCGATCCTTTATGACAAAAAATGACCCTGTTCTGAAAACCTGGGAAGACATATTAGTAAAAAACAAACTTGAAATGAGGCAAAATCTAAAATTGTGCCCCACAGTGGGTGCTAGAAATGTGTGTGATTTAGTGGACCTGTTATCTGCAATATGACACTTAAATAGATCATTATATTAGTGAAAACTTATAAAAAGAAAGGGTTTGAATCTAAACACTAAAACTGATATATTGCTTCCTATCTAGGAGGAGTTTGAAGAATGCCATAATCATGCCCTTAGATTATGCACAAATCAGTGACATATAGAACATAAGAATGGAAGATTTGAATTAAAACTAATCTAAATGATCATGAAACATGCATATTAACTCTAAAAATGAAGATAATAACAATGCCTAATATCAAATCTAAGATGCAATATAGATTCACAAATAATCTAAACAGTATAACAATGCTTTTAACTCTGAAAATTAAGGGCCATTTGAGCTCAAAAACTCATTCTATTTATATAAGAAATGTGGAGAGAGAGAGAGAGAGAGAGAGAGAGAGAGAGAGAGAGAGAGAGAGAGAGAGAGAGAGAGAGAGAGAGAGAGAGAGAGAGAGAGAGCCATTAATGGAGGTGTAATAATCATTAATAAGGTGTAAGAGGCATTAATGAGGCATGGGCTTGAAGAATCTCCATTAATGAGAGCAATTGAGAGGCATGGTGAGGGTGTAAGTCCAAGCTTGATAAGGTGGACTTAGAGGGAGTCAAGCTTGAGAAAGTTGACTTTTTCAAGTGGGTTGAATTCCTAATCATAAAATTAGGAATGTGACATCATTACGGAGGGGATTAAGATTAGGATTAGGCTTAACATAGGGGGAATAGGTTGGGATGAGTTTAAACCCAGGATTAAGGTAATTGAGATAGGTTAGGTTAGGGTTAAGGGGAATATTAATGAAATGAATTATAATTAATATATTCATTCAAAAATAGGGAAATTAATTATTTATGCTTTTGATTGCTTTAGATAATTAATTAGGAGTATATCCAATTAATTAGATTAATTTAGGCTAGAAGATAGGCTTTTGAAAGCGATTATATATAATTAGGATTTATTTAATTCCTTTTAAATTAATTACCCTATCCATGTTTTGATTTGAATTGATTTGAATTAAAATTGATTTGATTTGATTACCTTAGGTGATTAATAAAATTTAGTAATTAGATCACTTAGGAGATTAAATTTGATTTGAATGAATTATGCCAGCCGATTGAAGAGTTGTCTAGACATAACTGGGGGTATGATCACACTTAGGGAAAATAGTGTCTATGTTTAGAGAAGACCAAATTAGGGTGGTTACAAACATGAAAAAATATCCCATGCCACAACCAACTATCATAAAATTTTGCAATCAGACAAATCTTTACTGAAGTATTCAGCTAAAATAAGTTACCTTTAGTCTACATATCGATACAAATCAGATCACCAGATCTTCCAAGTATCCTGCATACACCTCCTTTGAAGTCTAAAAAATAACATTTGTTATTCAACTATGCTACACTCAACAAATTATACCCTAGGCCTTCTTTCTAGTAAACATCATCACAATTTATTTTCTATTTAGTGTAATATATCTTATTCCTTTTACTAAGAAAGTAGAATTGTTACCAAACCTTACTTCTCCACCATCACATTCTTTCAACTTAGTGAACTTACTCCTTTAACTGTTCATATGATGTGTACATACAATATCTATTACCCACTCTTCACCGTGATCCATGCTATAAATCAAGGATTTTTCACCATCTATAGGGCAATCCTCCTTCACAACAACAAAGATAAATTCTTCTTCATTATCCTCAAATTCCTCATCAGTAACCCCCTAATCAGTAGCAACAAAACAAGTCTTTATTATCTTATCCTTGAATCTCTTATGATTTTCCTTTTTATCACCATGTGGAAACCTGGTAGATAAGTGTCCAATATTACAACATGAGAAGCATTTGAGAGGTATCTTTCCCTTTTACTTATCAATTCCTCTAGGTAACCTCCTAGAAATAAATGCTTCCAACTCTTCCTATTTATTTTCCTCAGATAAGATAGAATCACAATCATTAGAATAGCTTGATGTAGCAGAAGATTAATGAATAGCTTCATTTCCTTTCCTTGTAGGTGCAAGAGACATAGATTCCTTAAATATAGCTTCAATCCTTGGAACACTATTATGATAATTGCTAAGTTCAAAGCAAACCAACTTTCCAATCAATGCATCAAGAGTGACAATACTAGTTCCTAAATATCTTAACTCCTGAATGGAAGAAACCCTAGTGACATAAACTGGTAACAAGGTTCTCAGTACTTTACTTATCACATCTTCATCTTCAATAGTTCCACCAACACTTTTGATAACAACAATCACTTCTTTGATTCTATGACCATACTTCTCAATGTTTTCACCTTTGACTATCCTCATGTCATTAAATTTTCACCTTATCTTTTTACACATGTTTTTCACCACCATACACTACACTCAATTTATCACACACATCATAGTCAGTTTCAAGATCTTGGATATAAAAAAACTCTAAATTAGATAATGTACTTGCAATGGCTTCCATAGATATAATATTGTCTTGATGTTCCCTTATCTGATCTACATTGAGAGTCCTAGTTGGTGAAAAATACTTATTAACAACATGATTCCAGTAGTTGTTTCCCATACCTTTAGATAAAGCTTCATTCTACCACTCTACATTGAGTAGTTCTCCCTTGTAAATTTATGACCTTCCTTCCTTATCATTATCAGATATTGACCTCAAGCTGTTAAGCTTCACCACAAAGAGGACCAAGGATCTGATACCAATTGTTAGACCTAAGGGTCCAATATTACTAAGAGGGGGGTGAATCATTAAACAAAGATATCTACTTATTTTCACTCCTTCAACTCAAAACCAACATTCATAGGCTTACATATTGTAATAGCACTTGAAAACACGCCTCAAATAAACCCATCCGCCATAATTCATGCAACACATAACACAAATATTTTCATGTGAAAACCCAAATGGGTGAAAACCATGTTGGGAATGTAGACCTACAAATAATGTACTCTTTGGAAGTATGCCCTATTAGGATCTTAACCCTCTTAGGATTGTACAAAGACACTATTAGGTGCCACCCAGTTATGGGATTTACATCTAGCATTGTTAGGAAATTTACCCTACTAGGACTAACTCTTGTAGGAGATTTAAAACTAAAGTTAATGAGCCACTTAATTAAGAGATTTACAAATAATACCTATTTGGGTCTACCCAGTTAAGGGATTTACAATAGGAAACATGTTAGGATCACTTGATCTAGAAATAGAAACTCCTTTGCTTGATCAGATTCTCTATAACACATACATTCTCTTCTCACATGACTTTGGTACACCCTGGCTTGATCACACCTTCACACCCATGATCTCCACACATAAATCTTTAATTTCATGATATAAGTATTACTTCTCAAGACCTAAGCATTCCACCGCCCTAAATATCACCTAGCACATTTGAAATCATTTTTTCAATCTTCTCACTCAGAGAGATCATGCCCAAAAAAAACCCAATATAACCAACATCTTTACCAAATAGGTTGGCCATAGGATAGAACCTTATAATTTATTTTATTAAGAACATTCAAACACATTTTTACCAACTCAACGTTCATCTAGATAAAACATCTACCTTGATCAATGTAATTCCAACACATCACCACAAATGTATTGAGACATATTATCATGACAAATCAAACACAAATGATTCATCACAACTTGATTATTGATAACTAAAATGAGATCTACCATTGGTAGCTCAAGAGAACTATCACCTTTCACTTAAAATAACTATTATAACCACAAAACATGCTGATCAATCATTAAAAATAGTCACAGTCATAACCATGAAATCAACATAGTATCAACAACACCATTCTATGATCACACCACCTAGCTCGTCATATATTTGACAAAACAATAAAATCACTCATTGTCAGTCACAGGTTGTTCTAGCAGGTGCCTTGTCATAATTCAATCAATCATAACTTACAAAAATCATACATACAATAGTTCCAGTCATATAGCTATCATCTAAAGACATTCCCAAGTCTCATTTAAGGATCAAAACCATTGAAACCACTTACAAAACAATGTTCATACTTCTCACATACTTGGCAATAGACTACGAGCACTAGGTCAAAACTTGGCATCAATGAAAACACAATAACTAATAATATCAAAAAAAAATTATACCATCACATCACTTACCATCACTGCATTACTTATGCCAACAATATATATATATATATATATATATATANAAAAATATATATATATATATATATATATATATATATATATATATATATATATAAGGATCTGTAGAATCCTACAATGACATCAAAATCTCAACCACAAAGAGATCTCTTAGGTAGTTGGCATTCCAATATCAAAGAGGAAATAAATAAACAACATGCATAATCATCAAATCATAATTAAATTAAACAAAACACATGGACATAAAAACCAAAAAGTTCTCCTTAATTGTTCTCCTTCTCTATGCAATGTGAGCTCTCACAAATGAGTGTTCTGTGTATCATCATAAGAATTCAAAGTGATTGTAGTTAACAAATTAAGAGAATTATCTCTTTATGTATAAGATTTTTAGGGTTCCAATCAAGATTCTATAATTGGTGGGTTGATTGGTTGTGATTGAAGAGTTAAACTCAAAGTGGGTGGGATTTAAACTCATTTGATTGTATGTTTACAGAATAGATGGATCTCTTAAGAGGATAGATTGAAGAGTTGATTGATTTCACTGAGCACTTTAACTAATGAGGTAGAGTAGAAGGCTAGATAGCATACGCATGGATCGAAATCTGACCCACAATCTTGAGTTAATGAGTGGGGTTAGTAGCACCGATTTTAAATGGAGGAACTCAATAGAATAAATACTAATAATGAAACTATGAATCAATTTAATAGCAAACAATAAAGGAGGTACACAAATGAATGCAAACCAACAATGCTTGAAGATTCTATAATCTCTCTCTACTCCTTCTGAAACGATGTATGTGTGATGCTCAGTATTGGTGTGTGCAGTGTCTATGACTTGGGAGCGTCAATAATATGATATTGAATTACTTTGAACACAAGATGAATTGATGCTTGAACCAATCTGACAAATTAATGGCGCACGTGAGCTTGAAATCCTGGATCCTTCAAATGGTTATGAAGGGTTGATTATATAGAAAATGAGAATGATATGAACGGTTGAGGTCATTCCCAGAGATAGGAGGATGAACATTTGAGATCAAAGGGAACTGGAGAAGCCATCAGTAAACTCCACCTCTTCACTTGGGAGAGAGGAGATAAAGTTTAGTTAATTGAACAGTTGATTATGAGTTACCGTTTGAACTGAAGAGGTAATTTGGAGTTACATTTCTTAACTGAAGAGGTGGGTGAAGTAAACCATGTAATCATAGATATGATTAAGAGTTGTCTTTCTGAACACCAAGAAAAGGATTTAATTTGAATATTTAATTCTTTTTTATAATTAAAGTATTCAACATGTGAGATAATTGAATTTTTTTTGGTTTAGAATTGAACTATTGAATGAAATTAATTTAATTAGAAGAATTAATTAATAAGTCTAAATATTTAAATTTAAACTTTGGGAAATTGAATTTAATTAATTAATGGAGATTAATCAATTTAAGGTTAATTAATTAATTAAAATAATTATTTAATTAATTTTGGGAATTTGATTAGATGATTTGGGGAATGAAATTAGAAGAAAATGGATGATTAATTAATGATTAAAAAACCATCAATTAATAGATAAAACTTAGTGTTTGTAATGTAAGATCACAATTATGTCCATTTTAGGGTGTCTACATTTGCCTCTCTTTGATACAATGTGATTCAATTTTTTTCACTGTTAGGTGTAGTTTACCTATTTTAACTGTCCAGTAGACCCTAAGGATTTCCCTTTATTGTGATCATGGAATGTGTCATTGAATATTGTATGATCAGCGGTGCCTTTTGTTTGGGTGTTCGTGACGTTGATGACCATTGTGTCAATCAGATCTTGGATATTTTTTTCAATCGATAACAGTTGGGTGTATTGTGTCCCTTCACTTGATGAAATTTGCAAAATTCATTATCATTGTACCACTTTGGTTTGATTGCACCATGTGCATACTCTCTAATATCAGGGAGAGTTATATTTTTGGATTGTAGTAGCTTTCTTAAGGCTAATTCTATCAACTCTCCGAATGGTGTGTAATCTCATTTTAGGAATGGAAACCGTGGTGGGCATTGTGCCTTTGGTTGATTGTTTGACATAGTGTCTCCTTGGACAGGGGGTGGTTGGTTTTGAGTGTGTGCTTGTGGAGTGCGTACCATGGGTTGTTGGTTAGTCATTGGTGTTCCTTGCAGTGACACTTTGGGTTGGGTGTTGTTGACCGTTTTTACATCAATGACACCATCACTAGTGACATTTTTTATTTTTATTCCATCATTTAGATTTATCCATTGCAGTATTGTTTGTGTTCATCTGGGTAGGATCTGCAAGGATACCTCATTTTACCAAGTGTTTCTCACAAAAAATTCCTTGTTTGATGAGTTGCTTGGATTTTGGAGCGAGATGCAATTCTGTTGTAAATGACATCAGGAATCAGATTGTCAATGAACATGACTATGAGGTATTTCTCAGGTATGTCATGCGTGATTCTATTTGGAGTATTCCTCCATCTTTGTAGGAATTTTACAAAGGACTCTCCATGTTTTTGTTTGATGTGACAAAGGTCCTTGATGTTGACCTTGCACTTGATGCTGTGATGGAAGTGAGCGATGAACTTTTCAGCCAACTCACCCCAAGAAAAAATGCAATGAGGTAAGTGTGAGAACCATTCCATTGCTAGTCTGGCTAAGCACTGTAGGAATAGTCACATTAATTATGTATCATCATGTGCGACCTCTATGCAACTAGTGAAGAATTATTGGATATGCTCAATAGGGTGGGTACTAACCCTATATTTGTCAAATTTTGGTACTGAGAACTGAGTGGGAAATGGAGACATGTGTAAATAAAGATCAAAGGGGTATGGGTATAAATCCTCTATGATGTAGGATTTGGTTTGCCCTTGATTTTCCATGTTTTTCATTTGGGTTTGAAGACTCTGCACTTGTTGTATTAGCTTGTATGTCTAATACTGAGAATTATTTATGACATTGTACCTCTGTGCTATAGAAGGTATGAGGTTGTGCCTCTATGTCCCTTGAGTTAGGACATATGATCTAGCCCTTAGGACTTGATATTAGTTCCCCAACATGTGATTCTAATACTATGGCATGTGATTGACCCAGGATTGATTCTGTTGTTTTTGTTGTTGGGGTTGAGGTTGGGTTTTTTTTTGCTGAATCTGGGATTGTTGCTTCTGGGGTTGAGGTTGTTATTGTTGCTAAAGCTAGGATTGATGTTGTTGACATTGAGGTTGTTGTTGCCAAAGTTGGCATTGCTACTACTAGGGTTGAGGTTATGGTTGCTGATGTTGGGATTGCTACTGCTAGGGTTGAGGTTGTGGTCCCTGTAAGAGAAAATACATAACCTTGGGCATGCATTGACTAAAATTTGGACCCACAAAGATGAATCCCCGTTGGAGTGAGGTATTGAGCCAAAGGCTAGAAAGGATTGACTGTAGTAGTGGAATAGTCACAAAAAGGTTACTGATTGTTGGTGGGATTGAGGATATAGCATGAGAGATTGATGGAAAATTCCATGAGTCTGAGGGTTGAGGCATACTAGTGACCATGGGTGCACTTAGTTGGGAGCCTATCATGCTTTGCATGGAAGAATTCCTTTATTGATTCGCAGAGCTAGTCTAATTGGACACAGTTTGCACTGATATCATTATTGTCAAAGATGGGAATATTTGAGATATCACAGGTTCCATTTGAGAGGGTTGAGTAGTGTTTTGACCCATGAGAGGGTTTCCGGGCCATATGGTTGACACATTGAATTCAGCGGGGAGTTTGATTCCCTTCTTTATCAACATGGCTAAGAAACATTTAGGATTCCTCGCTACAACAACATCAACAACTTATGTGGAATAGGTGTATTTCTCTATGTCTTTGAGATCCTCCTCTATGACATCATGGAACAATGTTGGTCTATGGGGATTCTCAATGAAAAGAGTAGGACTGGTATTTCTAAAAGGGTCATCCTCTCGCTCTTGTTCCCAAGGGGCAAATCAATTGATATAAGACTCATTCGATTGAGCTTTAGCCTTCAACCTTATGTAAGGCCCTCCATAAGGTGTGTGAGACATGGTGTGGTCTAGATTTTGTGACTAAAACTAGTTATATAAAGAAAACAAAAAGGATAACCTTTCTAGGAGAGTCTGAGTTATTTTTGGATAAGTGTAATTTTAAGGACGGATGTTGACATATCTTGATCTCAAAGACTTGGTGATGTAACAATAGGATTATCAATTATTGCTTTGGACAAAGTCACTGATAGAGATATGATGATTTTGAGATAACGGGATCAAGATATTTTAGATCTAAACTTTTGAACTAACAATGCTTGGATGATAATCATTCTTTCAAAGAATGGATGATCTTTAAAGTTTACAGATTCACACAATGTTCTTTGCATTTGTCCAGGATAAACACTGATCTTTTACATAGAATAAAGAGTCTTTTCAAGGTTTTTAGGTAAAACATGTGTTTTAAAGTCTCTGGTTAAGTGCAAAAAACCTCAACCAATTGTGGTAAAGTGACAGGTTGATTGCGGTAATATATCACCGATTGCTGTAATAAACAGGTCAAGTGTGGCAATAAAAAGGATGATTGCAGAAAACTTCCGTCAATTGTGGAAAAATGAAGGAAATTGCGGCAAAAGGGGAGACAGTCTCAAAAAGACTCAAAATTGGTTTCACTATCTGATAAAATTGATTTTCAAGAACAAGGTTTATGATTTGCAGAATAGTTTGATGTTGACACCCTAGACTTTAACACGTTGGACTCGTTTTGATAGTTTTGATGTTGGTTTTTCATTTTGGAGACTGGTCAAAGAACAAGAACAATGGACAATGTGTTTCATAATCTAGCATGAGTTTTGACACAAGGAAAAATAGATTAATCTAAGGAAAATTTGGTTTTCAAATACAATATTATAGGCCCAATGCTTGAATTTTTGTTAGCTCACACAACAAGTGTCACACTACCAGGACACAAAGGTCCATGATGTAGGCACCCATATTTTTTCCATTGCCAAATATTGTTTCCATTCTAGTGAAGATCTCTTTCACTAACACAATACCCTAGAACACATATGTTGGGAATCTTGGGGGAAAATTTTTCAACCCCTTGCACTATAATAAGGTATCTATTTGGAGGTGAATCGGGTTTGCCTCTATTTTAACAAGATTGTAGTAGGGTCTGTGGTGTCTATCCAATCGATTTGTACATGTGTGACTCACTTAAGAGCCTAGTTTACCATGCTGGCTACTTAGGGATATTTCACCCGATCCAGACTATCATCAACACACCTCGCCTAAGCTTGGCTAGATGTAAAACAGAGTGTTGGTTTGTGTCTTGTTTATATACCGATCGAAAGGATTACCGGTTTAAGGGTGTTCTCTGAGGAAGAAGCGCATTCCCTAGACAAGCCTTTCTAAAAAGTATAAAGGTGTTTAATCTAATAGATTGTGCAAGTGCACCAAAGACTCAAGACATAATGTTAATCATTGAAACCCCAAATATTGAAATGTGAACTAAGCTAATCACCCATACAAGCACAAGTGCTCAGTTTTAAAGCCGAAAGTAGGTGATGATTTCTTATTCAGTTTTATTGCACCAAATTTGAAATTTTGTTTGCCTTTGTTCAATTCTTAAGCTCCACATCAATTTTAAGCACCAATATGAAAATGTGAGGTTCAAGATGTTTGCATGCAATGTTATTTTTGAGCACTAAAATGACAAATGAATGATTTTGGTTTCTTTGTTAAACTTCTCCTTGCCACAAGCTGTCAACAAACATGATTACTACCAAAAAGCATCTAATTAAGAATTGAAGAATAACCCACAACTCCTAAATTGTTAAGACTGCTAAGACTAATTGTGACCTTGTACTTAGCTACGAAACATTTGATTGAATCCAGATATTTGTTGTATGCTTTGCTTTGATCTTTTGCTGCGATGGCTAAGATGGCTCTTTGTTTCATTTGATAGCTTGTGGTCCTTCTTATGTCCTCTCTTAGTGATCTAGCACCTTGGACGTGTCTAGTTACCTTTTTGGCCATTTGTCATTGATTAATCATATAGAAAACAAAGAAAACAATCAGATTATGAAAAACCAAAATAGTGATGTTCAATTAGATTTTCAATAATTCTGTTAATTGTGGTAATCTTCTATCGATTATGGAAAATTTTTGTCAATTGCAACAATCTTCTGTCAATTTTGGTAAAGCACTTTTAACTGAGAAAGAATGCTATCGATTGTGGCACTGATCGGTTGATTGTGGTAAACTTTGTGTGATTGTGGTAAACTGGTAATGATTGTGGCATAGATCGGTCAATTGTGGCATAGAGAAAGAAAACAAACTTGTGAATAACGACAGAAAATTATTGTGAAACCCTTAAAATGATTGCGGCAATAAACCAGACGATTGTAGCAATCTTCCATTAATTGTGATAAAATACCAACAATTACAAAATTACAAGTATATCGAGAAAAAGCATGAAAAATTACAAGTATTACAAGTATCTATGAGAAATTACAAGTATAGTGAAATTACAAGTATTACAAGTATATATGAGAAATTATAAGTATGGCAAAAAATTTCTCTCTATTTTCTGCAAGTGATATTCGAGTTGTTTGATTCACAACAGGTTCACCAAAATGTACGCATTGATCGAAATCTGTCCCACAATCTTGAGTTAACGAGTGGGGTTAGTAGCACCGATTTTCAATGGGGGAAATCAATAGAATAACTACTAATAACAAAACTATGAATCAATAAAATAACAAGCAATAAAGGAGGTACACAAATGAATGCAAACCAACAATGCTCGAAGCTTCTATTGTCTCTCTCTACTCCTTCTGAAACGCTGATTTTTTTATGCTCATTATTGGTGTGGGCAATGTCTATTACTTGGGAGCATCAAGAAAATGATATTGAATTGCTTTGATCGCAAGATGGCTTGATGCTTGAACCAATTTGACAAATTAATGGTGCACGTGAGCATGAAATCTTGGATCCTTCAAATGGTTATGAAGGGTTGATTATATAGAAAATGAGAATGATATGAACGATTGAAATCAATCCCAAAGATAGGAGGATGAACGGTTGAAATCAAAGGGAACTAGAGAAGCCATCAGTAAACTCCACATCTTCATCTGGGAGAAAGGAGATAAAGTTTTGTTAACTGAACAACTGATTATGAGTTACCTTTTGAACTAAAGAGGTAACTTGGAGTTACCTTTTTGAACTGAAGAGGTGGGTGGAGTAACCCATGTAATTAGAGATCTGATTAAGAGTTATCTTTTTGAACACAAAGAAAGGATTTAATTTGAATATTTAATTCATTTTTATAATTAAAGTATTCAACATGTGAGATAATTGAATTCTTTTTTGTTTAGAATTAAATTATTGAATGAAATTAAATTAATTTAATTAGAAGAATTAATTAATAATTTTAAATATTTAAATTTAAACTTTAGGAAATTGAATTTAATTAATTAATAGAGATTAATCAATTGAGGTTAATTAATCAAATAAAATTAATTATTTAATTAAGTTTGGGGATTTGATTAGATGATTTTGGGAATTAAATTAGAGGAAAAAAGATGATTAATTAATGATTAAAAACCATTAATTAATAGATTAAAATTAGTGTTTGTAATGTAAGGTCGCAAGTATGTCCATTTTAGGGTGTCTAGAGATAGATTAAATAGATAATTGATTTGATTGATCAGTTAGGAGATAGAATTATGAAGTTAACTGAAAATCATAATTGGAAGATAAATATATGAAATAAATAAAAGGGTTTACTTATTTGCACATGTGAGGAATATAAATAAATAATTAATCTTTATTTATTTATAACACGAACAATTAGTTTAATTATGAGAGCAAAATTTATTTAATTATTACATAACAGTTTATTTAAATAATGATATTATTTAATTATGAAAGGGAAATTGGTTTAATTATTACATAAATGTAATAATAATAAGACGAAACATTTAATTAAATAATATGATTATTTAATTAAATATAATGACATAGGGAATAATTAAATAATATTAATTATTTAATTACTTTATAGGTGAATAATTGATGAAATAATTAGGTAATTAAGTAAAATTACTTAATTAGGAAATTGTAGAGAAATGATGATTTTGAATTTAGATTATAGTAGAATGACACAAATTGATAAAATAATAAAGATTATTTAACAATTTAAGATGAATGTTAGTAAACTTATTGTGTTAGAGCAATTGGTCATTTTTAAGTGTCTTCTATTTTTTCCTGATTTGATGTAATGCATTTTCAAGCCCTATTTTAGACAATAATTGATAAAAATGCCTCAATATGCCCCTGTGAAATAGTGCCATTAACTAGTTATTATGATGCCCCCTCAAGGAAATGAGCAAAAAATGGAACGGAGGGCTCATTTGGTTGATAACGTGACTAGGATCACAATGAAACTTATAGATTGGAAAACAAAGGTCATATGTGAAAGTTATGAGCTCTAGAATGTGAAAAACATTGTGACAAATAGAAATACAAGGTGTGCATATCCATCGAGGTGGGTTAGGGGGTATAAAATGGGTTTGGAAGGTCATTTTATATTCATTGTGCAGATTGAGCTTTTAGAGATCTAAGAGTGGAAGGAGCAGTTGTTGAGCATTTAGAGTTTGATGGCGGGCTATGACGACAGAGTACATATCAACGATCAATTAAGGACTTATCATGAATGGTTAGATGACACCCCACCTCATGTAAGTTTTCCACTCTTTTATTGTGTTTTTACTCATTTTTTGTTCTCTTTATAGCTTAGGTCAAACAATTTCAGGCTGAAATGTCACACTCATAGGTCACACTCGACGCACTTGTGGACTAAAAGTGACACAATTATATTTAGTGTTTTTATTGACCGACTCTCACTTATATGGAAAATGATGCACTTAGGGGATAGAAGCATCACACTTTCCTGCCAATTGTAATATATTAATCAAGTTGCACTTAGCTACATGAAAGGACACACTTGACTTACTAGATAAAAAATGAATGATTTCTAGGTGAAATGAATGTAATGTTGATTTTTTTATGAATGAAATGAGATTTTATTATGCATGTGAATGAATGAATTAGCGAAGATGTATGGTAGTTTTCATGTGGACTGACTATGTGACTTATTTCATATGTAGAATAGAGATGATGTCCACGTGACACTGGAGAGTCATCCTTTCTAGCTAGCATATAGACATAGATTGACCAATGAGGAGCATGTTCACTTAGATAGCTTGGGATTATTGCATGTTACCTTGGTGCTTGAGATTAGGGAAGATATGGGCCTTTTTACCACCTTCCACCTTCTTACAAGAGAGTGCACTGTGATATTGTAGGATGTTTACAGGATTCATAGGATTCATATTCATGGGGAGAGGATCGCATACTCATTATGGACTAAAAGATCATCTTTGTTTTACCTATTTGATTTCCATATGGAGTTGGGTATTCATGGATATGAGAAAAGATATCGGTGTGACATAGTGGGATTTGATCCATACTTCATGATGTTCTGTGCAGTGGTAGCAGGTGTTTTTGTACCAGATAAGAGAGGGCATAGGTTTCTTGTTGGGTGGGGGAAGTTATTAGTGAGATGTGACAGTGGGGTACAATGTACGCATGGGTACCATGCATTCTAGCTATGTTACATCATCAATTTCATAACATATCCTATCATGAATCATGAATCTTGGGATGCAGGGTCACACTTTTATACGTGTGAACATTTTATCATAATGTTGTATTTCGTCTGATTTTTGACAAACCAGTGATACAACCCAGAAAACTATTTGTATATTATTATAATGCATTTGTTCACAAACAAGTGAGTCACACTAGATATTAGATACATTTATTGGATACTTTGAGGGATTTTAGATGGAGGTCATACATCGAATCCCTAATTTGAGATGGGGAGGATGAGCATCTCAAATTTTGTAAATGGGAGAGGTATTTTATTTGGAAGTCTACTCAATATTATTATATCATGAGATACAATTACCTAATAGGGTTTTGAGATAGTTTTGAGAGAGGCAGGGAGTGTTTATTAGTTCTGCATAGTTTTCTAGGTGTGCTATGGATGTCAGAGGCTGGAGACTTGTTATCCCTATACTGACTACAGTGGCATAGTTTACCACATTTGTGCCACTGAGATGGAAGTGGAGGTTAGATGTTGGAGATGTAGGGATAAGTACAGAGTATGATGTTGAGTGGAATATAGACAGGCCTATACCATATATGGATCCAGGAGTACCCATTCCCATTGATATGCATCGATGAGCCCACCATCCTAGAAGGATACATGGGAGATGTGGTAGAAGAGATAGATGGGGTGGTATATGAGGTAGATGATGAGGTGCAAGAGGTGATGGTGGGGGAGGAAATAGTGGTGCTGGTGGAGATGGTGGTGGTCATAGAGGATGGATAGATAGTGGATGAGGGAGAGGGAGACATGAAGGGTGAGGAGGGGGGAGAGATGGAAGGAAAGGAGCAGGGAGAGATGGAGGGAGAGATGGTGGATATGGTCAAGATGGTGGAGATGGTAGATATGGTTGAGAGAAGCTTCCCCATTTATTCCTCCTAGTGTTGTGCTTATAGAAATGAAAGAAAATGAAGAGGGAGAGGAGGAAGTGTACTATGGATGTGATTGGTAGTAGATCAGAGGATACTAGAGTAGTAGTATCACTGGATCCTCCAACAGTTATGAGGAGATGAAGGATGTTGAATGAGGTGATGATACTGGGCTGGTGGATGTCGCTATAGGTGGGGATGATATGAGACTGATGGACGTGGCCATGGAGGTTTTTTATGAGCCAACATAGAATTTACCTATGAGAGAAGATGAACTTGGTTTTGATATTGACACTGTAGACCTAGACAATTTGAGACAAAACTAACAAGACATACAAGGTAGATATGATGGATTACTGAGGAGATTAAGCTGAGAAGAGGCTAGAGTTGTGGAGGTATATTATAGGCTCAGGCGGTAGACATTGAGAGTCAGTGGTATGCTAGGAGGGTGACTTCATTGGAGAGGAGGATGGAAAGGATGAAGTGGAAGATGGATGTGGAGAGGATAAGTATGAGAGCCGAGATATAGGTAGCTAACGGAATGGAACATGAAGCACATATTGGAGCTAGGGTAGCGTAGGTAGTAGTGAGGTACTTTATTGTTATTGTATAGTATGCCAATACTCAAAAAATTATTGATAGATACTTCCAAGAAGGGGTTGAGAGAACTAGATAGGCCCAGGGGATGCAAAGGGAGATAGATTAACAGAGAGGGGCTTATGAGTAGGTTGTGCCTATTGCAAAGAGGATTCCTAGTTACACCCCTTCTCATCGGTCTCAGCAGACTCAGAGATCCCATAGCAGTGGTGTAGTGGTGCAGCCTAGAAGAGCACCACCATCAGTGATAGGTGATCCTATGAGATATATCAGGGTTGAGACATCTAGTTCAGTAACTCCTAGGCCTCATGGACCATAGGGTGGAGGCAGTACCATTTGATGCTGGATAAACACTTTTTTTCACATTTTTGCAAGCTTGTGAGCTCTCCTTTTGGCATTGTACCATGATACATTTAGAGCTTTACACACACACAAAAATATATATATATATATATGTATGTATATATATATATATATATGTATGTATATATATATGTATGTATATATATATATATATATATAT
>MU225798.1:3002302-3025370 GCA_018584345.1 Thuja plicata | reverse complement strand
ATAATTAATCAATTAAAGCTTAATTAATTAAATAAAATTAATTATTTAATTAATTTTGGGGATTGGATTAGATGATTTGAGGAATGAATTTAGAAGAAAATAGATGATTAATTAATGATTAAAAACCTATTTAATTAATAGATGAAAATTAGTGTTTTTAAAGTAAAGTCACAAGCCTATCCATTTTAGGGTGTCTACAATTAGTCTTTGTATTTCTTCGGTGCCAATGTTGATTGTTTTTGTTTTCTCCACTAGTAGTAGTGATTTTTCTTCTATAATAGGAATTATATCAATATCTCCATCCTCGGGTGCCTTGGAGAGGTTTTCACCCTCAGATACCCCTTTTTTAAAACTATTTTGTGGCTAGAAGGTGCCTTTTGATTTTCACCTAATAACCTTATATTTTATTTTTCAATTTTATGAACAAAGGATTGATCTAACTACCCAAATTATGCTATGCTATCCAATTTTATGTTGAAACCTACCTTGTGGTCTCCCATAGGTATGCCTTGTCTTAGTCTAAATAATTCAACAATAGCTTCATCATTCTAAAAAATGTTCATGGTCGGCAAGTTTTGTTGTTCCCAATGAATAAGATTAGGGTAAAATAAAGCTATACTATCATTGGTTTGCAAGGAAAAAAAATTGGGAGTTTGGTCATGATATTGACATAGGAATCATTGATTTATTCATTGGTTTTTTAAGAGGATGAGGATGATGATTCAAATCGGTTCCAAAATTTGTCAATCCAAGCTCGGTGATCTGTCAGTCTATTGTGCAAAGTAGATAGGAAATGGAAGTGTTAAGGCCTAAGGTTCTTGTGGTGTGTGTGGAATCCAATTCATAGTCATTTGAGTTAGTTTCTAAATAGAGTTCCTCAAATTTCTCAACTTTATTATAAACACAAGCGTTAACATTAGAAGGCAACAAGGTACTTATAATGTCTTTTGCTGGTTGTCTATAATCTAAGATGCGATGATTAAGGTTTTAGGTAGATTAAATTGGCTCCATAATTCCTTGTTCATTTTTCCCTAAGCCAAATCATGTATTATACCCTTGTTTTAGGACAATGGTGTACACTCATCCATATTCATGTACTAGAATATTCATCTCAGAGGGTTCTTCATCTATATAGAACCTATAAGATAAGTTGTTTTTAATGATCTCCTCATGTATGTATCCCTATCTTATGGAAATATTTGTTGGATAGACAATTGATAGTTTTTATTTCCTCTTAAGAGGTTGCCTATGTTTTTCCATAAGAATAGGGTGAGATTGGTAGCTTTCCTACACAAAATAAATTTTCATAGGTGTACTCTCCACATAGATTTTCCCGCACTTGGATTTTGAGCTCTAATGTGGATTCTTTAGTTTATTTAGCAAAGTCTATACAATCCATATTTTGGGATGAGGAGGTAATAAATGCCTCCTGATTATTGGGTACTTGATTAGAAATAGCTCCTCTAAGATTTGTACGGTAAAGAAAATGATCTCTATCACAAGGATTGGTGATTTCAACTCCTTCATGAGGAATATTTAAGAATTGATGGTAAGTTGATGGTACAACCTACATGGAATGGATCCATGGTCATCCTAGGAACATATTATAACTTATTTCTAGGTCTAGTACTTGGAATGTGGTGTCTTGCATTGATGGACCTTGTCTGATTGGGAGACTTATTACAACTCGGGAAGGACATTCTTTATCATCAAATGCTCTTATTATGATATTTTTAGTAAAATATACATAACTATCAGAGTATCATAGTAATTTTACTAATTTTAGTGTACATATATTTACACCTGCTCTACCATCTATTAAGACTTGTCTGATTTTATGGAGGTGGAAAAATACTTCAAGATGTATAGGATCATTGTGAGATGGTTTATGGGTTGGGATGTCTTTCTCAGTGAAGGTGGCATGGTGTTGTGTGGAAATATTTCCCACCATGGATTTAAATTTTTCAACATCTATGTCTTTCACGATAGATGACTGTTGCAAAGATGTGTCCAATGATGCTTTATGGTTTGGCAAAATGCGAAGCAATTCATAGATAGAAATTTGTTTTGAGGTATTCTTCAGATGGTCTAATAGGTTATAATGAATTTATGGAGGGTGGATGACTTATTCAACACCATATATTTTGTTTGGTATCCTTGTACTATGATCCTAGAGTGGCGGGTAGCAACAACACAATTGGTGCCTGGACCTTAGATAGTAATGGTGTTGATGGTGAGGTTTGGATCTTTTTTGGTATAAGTGAGGTTTAACTTATTATCATATCCAAATTTGGAGGCCTTACCTTTTCCATAATCCAATAGTGTCATTGAGAATATTTTATGGTCTTGATTGGTGGTTCTTGAATTCACGACAACTTCAATTTCACTATGATCGATGAAATCGTGGACAATGTGTTTCAGTTTCATATAGTTGGCAGTTTTGTTTTCCTTAGTTCTGTGGTACTTATAGAAACTATTTTCATTCCACCATGTTGGTTTTTTGGTACCTTTGTAATGTTTGATTTTTGGTAACGTCACTGAATGAGATTGTAGTAATTTCTCAAGAACTTTGTCAAGAGGTTTTGCAAGAGGTGTAAAGTCTCGATGCGAAGGGATGTTCCTTCTTGCAGTACTTTGTTGGGAGGCCTGGTTAACTTCCTGAAATTTTGGGTCTATGTTTTTAATCCTTTGGAATATGTGTGTTGGTTAGGATTTTTGGGAAAGTGTTGGTGGTGTTTTTATATACATGGATGGTTTGGCTACCTTAGTATCAACAACACCATCATTTGTCACATTTTTCAGACCATTTTTTGGATTTTTTTGTAAGGTATTAAATTATTGGTCTCTCTATTGATGAACCCCTTTAAGGTGAGGGATATTTTTTCCTTTAGCCCTTTCTCAACTATCAATTTTCTAGGATTTTAATTCACACATAATGTCTAGTTGATAATTCTTTATGAACATATGGATCTTTTCTTTCATGGGTACATGGAAAGATACCTTGGAGGAAAAAAAAATTCAGATTTTTAAGAACAAGGAAAATTTCTCACCTTTCTTCTACTTGGTAGTGCAGAGATCCATTAATGTTATTTCTATGATGATGTTATGTGAATAGTGGGATATGAACTTTTGAGCTAGTTCATTTCATGATCATATCCCAGGAGGAAGTCTGGAAAACCATTCCATGGCTGACCCACCAAGACCACATGGAAAAAGTCTCATCAGGTAGGTATCATCATAGGCTACTTCTATGCATTCTATGAAAAATTCTTTTATATGGTCTCAGGGATCACCCTTTTCCTTCTACCTATTGATTTAGGCATCTCAAAGTTGTGTGGAAAAGGTGGCATGTGCATTGTCCTATCAAATGGATAAGAACTAAGGTTAGATATAGTGTAAGTCCTTTTAGGACCTATTTTCAAGTTTATGACCTATTGTGTGAGGGTTAGGAGTTGTTGGTCAAAGACTTTAGTGGACGTTGGTGTCGATGGAACCACATTAGGATAAAAACCCTTGTCCCACAATTATAGGATAATACAAGGTTATATGAGGGCTCGTAGCCCATGTTTGTATATTTCATAGGCACATGTGGTGGAAAGTACTAATATTGTGGAGCATAATGAGGTTATAGAACATGTAGAGGTTGTTGAAAATACTAAGGTTTTGGGTTATATTGAGGTGATGGGATGTATGGAGGTTTTTGAGTATGATGGGTAGTGGAATATATGGAGGCTATTGAGTTTGTTGGGGTGGTGCAATGTATAGAGGCTATTGAGTTTTTTGATTATGTTGGAGTGGTGGACTATATGGAAGCTATTGAATATGTTGTGGTGTTGGAATGTACAAAGGTTGTGAAATATGTTGGGGTGGTGTTGTAGAGTTGGAAGTGCTAGTCCTAATTACTCTATGGTATTTCAAAAAGACAAACATAATCCTTGAATAGTTTGGGTTTATGGAAGGTTTTTTTTGAGGTTCCCCTTGATTGATTTGAGTGATTCCTTGATTAGAAGGGACACCTATCTAGAGGCTGTTGGTAGGTTGTTTTTGGGATAACCCTTGGTTGGTCGTATTTCCTATTTTAAAGTTGCTAGGGTTCTGACCTTGGGGAGCCATATTGGAAGTACTTGATAGATGGTTCGAGGATATTATGGATGGTGCTATAATGGTGATAGGTGCTCCAGATGTTGGTAGATAAATGGAAAAGAGAGGATTGTAGAATTAGGTCCCTAGTGTAGTGGTGACTTGGGATGCCCTTTGAGTAGTGTTTCTAGAGGGTAGGATGGAAGTAATTGGAAGATGTTCCATGGAAGAAAGACAAGATGATGGTATGGGAGTGGCCTCCACTATGGTGGAATTGTCAAATCTAGCGGGTAGTTTAGAACCATGTTGTACAAGGATTTTGAAGTATGTATCCAGGTAATTTTCCAATAGGGATTCCATGACAATAATTACCCCAAGATTTTGTAAGGAATCATTAACTTCTTCATTGTTATTTCACTTAGCCTTAATGTTCCCAAGTGAGAACTCATGCTCAAGTGGAGGGGAAACAGGTAATTGTGGGATGTCAACCTATGTTTTCTCGTGAGACTGAATGGTTTGTGGATCATTGAAATCCAGTCTTAGGGTCCTCTGAATAGAAAATCAAGTTTTTTGTTGGGATCATGTATGGGTTCTATGTCTTGATCCATTTTTATTTTTCTCTTTTTGGATCTTGTGAATGACATATGTAGAGGACAAATACAACCTAGGAATGAAAACAACCAGACTCTAATGCAAATGACAATAAGGGAAACTAATATTTTTTGATTTTTTGATTTTGGGATGCCAATGTAATCTATGAATGAAAGCCTAGAATGATGCCTAAGGTGAGGGGGATACACCCTATGAGAGATTCTATAAAATTTGAAGGTAAACCCTCTAACGAAAGACCTGAATGATTATGTGGACTATCTTGAATTCAAAAAGGTAGGAAAAATGGTTGATACTTGCAATGATGTCTGTCTAAGACAAGTGTTAACCATAATGAAAGGTGCCTAAGCCAAGGAAAGAGATGATAAATAGAATGTTGATGAAGCCAGGGTAAAAGAAAAGACCACTACTAGAATGTCCTAAGAAAATGCACCCTCTAATCTAAAAAATGACTCAAAAAGGTAGAATATTGAACCTTTAGGAAATGCAAGCTATGTTTTTGATATTTTTTTGGATTCTTTGGAATTAAATTATGACTATGCAAGGTTGTAATCTAGGGATAATGCTAAAATGTTTGATATGAGCCTCTAGTATGCAACGGTATGTCGATCACAAATTTTCAAGATAAGAGAAAAATGGAATATTTAGGACTTTTGTTGATGATAATGTTTGCTTCTTTGATAGGAAAATATTGTAGGACCAATGTTGGATATGTGTAAAAAATCAACAATCACACACTCAGTATAGCTATAGAACTGACTCAAAAAAGAAATGATTAGTGTATGTTCAACAACTTTTCAAGCTACAAGTTTTCACACGATCAAGCACAACAAAAAATAGAAATAGTTAGATTAATCTATGGTAAAATTAGATTCAAATGTAATGTTATAGGCCCATTCCTTTTTATGTCTATCATCTCACACAACCATTTTCGCACTACTAGGACATGAATATCCATGTTGTAGGTACTCATATTTTTTCATTTTCTTGGTATTATTGTCGTGCTAATGAAAAACTCTTTTACTAACACAATATCATTGGACACATATGATGGCAATGTTGGGGCGATATTCTAAAACCCCTTATAGTATAATAAAAGACTAGATTATGAGGTGAATCGAGTGGTCTCTAATTAACGTGGTTGTACTTAGATTCATGGTGTCTCCCTAGTCATTTTGTATGTGTGTGAGACACTTAAGTGTCTAGTGGACCATGTCGGCTTCTTATGCATGTAGGCCCAATCCGAACTATCATCCACACACCTTTCCCAAGATTGGTTAGATAAAATAAAATTTGGGGTTTCCCCATGTCTTATTTATATACTAGTCGAAAGGATTTACCAGTTTGATCTTGTCCTCTAAGAAAGAAGCACATTCCCTAGACAAGTCTTATACACTAAACTAGATGAGGGTTTGATTGTTCAATTTTATGCACCAAATAGAGATGCACTTTTATTTGTTGAATTCTTAACCACGCATCAATTTTAAGAACCAAATTGAAAGATGAGATTGTGATGTTTGAGCATACACTATTCTTTTTAAGCACCAAAATATGAATGAATTGATTTCATATTAGATCTTCTTCCACACCACAAGCTACAAAGAAACTATTAGTACCAAAACCCTAGCATTTAGCTTTAATAATCCACAAGTGCACTAGCGTTGATATAATGACAATTAAATTTCTTTGTTATTTCTCTTACCTTGTCCAAATAAGTGTGTATAATACCCTTATACCCTATTTTTGCTTCAAATGCCTCAATTATCAATTTGTGTGTTAGTTCTTTGTTCTTCTTAATATCTTGTTCTCTTATTTGTTGATCGACAGGCTCCTGGATTTTAACTTTTTTATGTTTTGGTGGGCCCTTGCATCTTTTCATTACCACAAGTGCAGAGTTTACATATCTGTCAATGATTTGATGATTATGAAAGAGGGAGCAAATAAACATCATGCATAATCATCAAATCATAATGAAATCAATTAAAACACATGAACATACAATCCAAAAAGTCATCTTTTGTTTTTCTCCTTCTCTATGCAATGTGGGCTCTCAGGAACGAGTGCTTGGTGTGCTAGGATAATAATTCAAAGTGATTGTGGTTACAAATTAAGAGAATTAACTCTCTATTTATATTATTTTTAGGGTTTTAATTAAGATTGGACATGATTGGTGGATTGATTGGCTTTGATTGAAGATTTAAACTCAGAGTGAGTGGGAATTAAACTCAATTGATTTCATGTTGATAGAATAGATAGATATATTAAGAGGGTAGCTTTAAGAGTTGACTGATTTGATTGGGGACTTTAACTAATGAGGTGGAGTACAAGCCTAGATAGTTAAATAGATAACTGATTTGATTGATCAGGTAGGAGAGAGAATTGTGGAGTTAACTAAAGCTCCTAATTGGAAGGATAGATATGATTAAATAAATAAAAGAGTTTATTTATTTGCACATGTGAGGCATATAAATAAATAATCTTTATTTATTTATAGGAGGAACAATGAGTTTAATTAAATAAATTTAATTTATTTAATTATGAGAGGGAAATTGATTTAATTATTACATAAATCTAATAATAATAATAAGAGGAAACATTTAGTTAAATAATATGATTATTTAATTAAATATGACATAGGGAATAATTGATGAAATGATTAGGTAATTAATTAAAATTACTTAATTATGAAATTCTAGATAAACAATGATTTTCCATTTAGATTATAGTAGAATGACAAAAATTTATTAAATAATAAATATTATTGAACAATTTAAGATGAACTTTAGTAAACTTATTGTGTTAGAGTAATTGGTCATTTTTAACTGTCTACTATATATATATGGGCTCACCACTTAATGTGTTGGTTAATTGGTGTTGTTGTTGTTGTTGTCCGCACCCAGATTCAAATTTTCACTGGGCCATTATGACCACGGGCTTGTGCCTTCGCTGATCCAATATGATCGTAGGTTTGGGTCTCAGCTATGTAATAAAGAGATGAGGTCCCCATTTGTGGCCTCACTAGATCATAGCTCGAAGTCAAAAGTATTTCATGTGGAGCTGAATGGCGTGTTGTGTCAGCATCACTGGTCATGTCAAAAAATTTATCGGGCACTTTAAGAAATAAAAATAAGAATTAATACACACACACACACACACACACACACATATATATATATATATATTAATACCCATATATTAATAGTTCTAGCAGTATTAATATATTATATATCATATTAATATATTAGTATATATGATATATGATATATTAATATATATCATATATATAAACTATATATATTAACAATATTAATGTTAAAAAAATATTTTTTGTGTCGGATAGTTGATACCTGAGGCATTTAAAAACTTGATTGCACAAAAGTTGTGGGTCATTTTAACCCATGTATTTTAGAGTTTAACATCTAATACCAAAAGTGTATCTGATATATGATCCATAAAATTGCATATTTGAGCTCCAGGTATGAATCTTGTTTCATTTCTTGCATTTTCAATTAATTATTTATATTTTCAGTTTGTTTTAAGTTTTTTGTTTTAAATTTGTTTTTTGGTTTAAATTAGGTTATTTTTATTTGAATTTTTTTTATTATTTAAACTATATGTTGTACGTGCTAAAAGTGGCCTTCTTACTTAGCAGTACACTTCAACATAGTCATTATACTTCAGTTACATATAGGAATGAATATGGATTCTTTCATCCTGCATGTCTAAAAGAATTGACCTGTTGCCTTCTAGAAGGTTGGAGTATGAGCTTTCTCTTAGATCATTGCAAGCTCAGTGACTACACACTAACCTAAATGAAAGATTTAGAGCTATATGATTAATTAAACTAAATGCAAATGCAAATGCAGATTGTTGTTAATCCAAGCTAGTTAGAATTCAGTTTTAGAACACTAATTGAAATGTGAGATATTTTTTTTTTAACAACACCAAATTCAAAGTGTGCTCTAAGTTTATGTTTGCATGCTTGAATAAAAGTAAACAACAATGCTAGATAAATGAAATCTAAAACATGCAAGAAAGCTAAGATAAAAATGTAGTATAAACTTTAATAAAAAATTAGGATCCTTTGTGAAGGAAAAGAGTTTCTCTTTTATAGAAATATCTCTTGAATTGAGGGTCGAGATCGAACAAATAGAGTGGTTCAGATTTGATTGAAGAAGCACAATCCATGTGCAAGTGATGTGATTGGTTGAGAGAGTCAGTTGATTGAACTAACTGATCAGTTATTTTGGAAACTTCCATATTCAATTTTGAGTTAACTGAAATGTTTCCAAAATGATAAACAGTGGAGAATCAGTTAACTGAGTGGAAGTAGATTGTTTCCATTTTGACAATTAGTCAACTGAATTTGATGATGTCGTATGCATTTTTAATAAATTAATTGATTTTGAATGCACATTTATGTTTTTATAATTAATTTAATTCCTTTTTGATGTAATTGAAAATTTTGTAATTTTTATTTAATTAATATATCAAAATATCAATTAAATAATAATATAAAGTTTATTTGCCAATGTAATGTGATTTCAGGAATTAATTAATTAATCAAGTACGATGATTGATTAGGACCTGGGGTTTAGGTTAGACTAGTTCAACTGTGATGAATTGCCTGTTTGATTTAGGACTTAGGGTAATCAAGATTAGGGTTTCTTGATTAATTGTTGAGATTGTGGGTCTAGGGTTTAGGTGACCCTTTTTAGGTGATTACATTTGCCCCTCTTTGAATTGATGTGCGATCAGCGCATTGATTCAAAGACTTGTTAGCGAGAAGACCCATAATAGTTTGATTTGAAGTGATGAAACTATTCTTTTGAAGAAGAAGACCAACTTCAAGCTTGATTGGATGAAGATCGATCAAAAGATATAAAATAGAATGCTCAGTTTGATTTGAAGTGATGAAACTGAACATCTGTCAAGAACTCTTAAACCTTTTTGATTGGTTTGAATGAATAACCAGTTTGATTTGAAGTGATGAAACTAATTACCGTTAAGAGATTTGATTAGCAAGAAAATTGACTTGATTTGAAGTGATGAAGCCAATTTGATCAATGTATCTGGTTTCAATAATGAATAGCCCATATAAGACTGATCTTCTCTGGTTTCGAGTGTATTCACCACTTTATAAGACCATTGATTAGTTTGCCTTTGAATTAAGATGATCTCAACTTGATTTGATGTGATGAAGCTGAGATGCCCCAAGTGATGGGGTTTTGATTGATGATGTGATCACTATAATGTTGATGTCCTGATCCTGCCCCATCGGGAGCGAAATCAAAATATGGCTAGGTGCCCTAGTGATGAGAAGCAATTTGATTGATTAGACAATTTAGGAAGAAACTGATCGGATTAGAAAGAGGTCCCACGTGGTTAGGAGATAATCTGTACTTGATGAGAGGTCATGTTGACCAAGATTAACCAAAAGTAAGATACATGGATTGATGAGAAGAAAAACATGAGAGATTTCTATTGGTTGTGCGAATGGTCAAATTTAGATTTCAATTTTGATCCTGAAAATAGAATCAAGATAGTTGATTTAGCAAGGGGTGTCATGACCACTTGACGATGAGAAGATTAATCAATTAGAATGTCAGATCTTTCACATTGGATAAAGTTATTATGCTGATTTCAACACTATGCAGATGTAGATGCAGATGTAGATGAAAGACTAACATGAATTCAACCTAAGGTGTAGTCACTGAGCTTTAGCAGTTGAAAATTTTCATCATTGAGTGTGTTTGGAGCATCAGAGTCAATACAATCCTTACTGGTGCCACTGTGACCATAAGAATATGAATATGAATTTCAACAGATAAGATATGGGAAACTAATGTAAACATGGAGGCACAACAACCGAGATGACCTGAACATTGTTTCCAGTTTTGATAGAGCAAGAGAACACCAGTATCGAGGCATTCAAAGACAAGATAACCATGAGTGTGATCTTATGTAAAAAAACAAAGAAATAATAGTCAAGGAGCTAGTTCCGACCTCACCTTGGCATACAAATAAATAGGATCAAGGGATGTGAGGATTTTATACCCTAATGCAGGAGCTCTTATCACATACACCCTGATTATGTGATGTTGTCGGATCATCAAAACCACACCAACAAGCAATAGATAAAGACAAGATTAACAAAATCAATGAAAATAGACATTAGACAAATAGAAATTCAACATACTTCAGCCAGTTTCAAAGTTTTTAGGTGTATATGTATGAGATGTTGAGAAACACCATTGTGCTTGTGAGTGCTTTGTATTTGATTGCTATTGATCTATTGTTTATGTTTGCGATATCCAATGTGTGTTAAGAAACAAAGATGTTTCCAAAGAGAGTGTTAAGAAACACTATTGATTGTGGTGTTGAGAAACACCTATTTGCGTTAGTAGCGAGTTGTCCTTCAGAGATGACAAGATTAATGACTCTGGTGTAAGCCAAAGATGTGATCAAATTGGGGAGCCATGCCCCTAGTAGCAGACGGTGATAACTTACTTGACTCATACTGCGAGGACAAATCCGATTTGATTGCCCCCAGGTTATGACTCTGGACTGGTTTCAAGCCGGGAGGGTTCTCAAAAGAACCAAAGTGTCACAAAAGTGACTGAAAGATATGTACAAACTAAAGCAAAGGATTGATGCCAAGAATGAGCATTGATAGATGGAGCACTGAGTACAAGAGGTGCCTATTTACCAAGTTTTCACCTACTTGGAAGAGATTCTATTTTTGCTACCATGGCACCTATTTACCATGTTTTCACCAAGGCACTTTTTCTTCTTTTTCAACTTTTTTGTATTTTTCCATTTTTTTTTTTTTTATTGATGCATCAAGGTGCCTATTGCTAGGTTTTCACCAAGATGATCATTTTTTTCAGGACTTTTTCCAATTTTTAGATTTTTTTAGAGATTAACCAATCTCAAGAAAGATCACATTGGTTTGCCCCCAATGTCTAGAAAGGTGGAGGTCATTGCAGATGGATTAGAAAGTTGATGGGTGAGGTGAATAGACAATTATGGATGGAGAGGGTGAATGCAACCCTCAAGGACAGTCTCCTCAAGATTACCCAAGCTAGGGAAAAAAATGAATATAGAAAAGTAGGCTCATTGAGCAGTGCTAGATAGCATATAGGATAATGACCTGATGTCATGAAAAGAATGTGGTCCAAAAGAATGGGCATGTCAAGAGAATTCTAAGAAATTATTTTTCATTTTTTATCAAGACCAAGGGGTCAATTAGATACGATAGAATATAGCTATGATAGTGCAATCAAGATAAGGGGTGATGGAGGTACAAGTGGATGGTTTGGATTATTGAAAAGGATGTTTATGGATAGGAAGGATAGGCTTGGGATAAGCAAGATCATGATAGGGTGCCATGGATGAGAGAAAATGAATAGCCTAATGGAAAGGATAATGCATGGAAAGAGGCATGGTGTGTTCATGGATAGGTTCAACCTTGTCAAGATCAGAAGAAGGAACATGGATGCTCACAGACTAGATGAATCTAAGATATGATGGATAAGATGACATGGAAGGAACTTACCCCCAAGTAAAGAGTGAAAGTAGGAGGAATTATGCATGATGCCTGTTTGCCAGGTTTTCATCATGGTACTTATCCAAGGTATCAAAAGAAGTGGTTTGCACCATAGGATGGATTGATTTATCTTTACTTTTTCTACCAAGGCACATGTTTACCAGATTTTCACCAAGGCACCTTTTCTTTTCTTTTTCCTTTTTTTTTGGTACTTTTTATTTTACGGAGGAACATAAGCTTCTTGTACTTTAGTAGTGATCCCTTTAAAAGATATGATATGATGGGCCAAGGCCGCTGAAAGTATGCTCAAAAGATGTTGATAAGGTGATGGTAGACAAGAATGATATGGAGGATAAGGAAGATGGTACCCAAGGATTTATGTGAGGGATTGGACAAGAGGAATAGAAAGATATGGGATGGATGGGTAAGAGGTAGGTATAGGATATTACATAGGGTCTGGTGATAAGATCAACATTGAAACACCCCTTGAAGGGTAGTGGATGGATGAAGGAAAAGTGGATGGAATAGCTCGAGACTTTGATGTATGAGTGGATATGGATCTTGATATGCGAGGACCCAAGATGGAGTTAGAATATGGGTTATGTTGAGATGGAGATGAAGTGGAAGACTTTGGAAGCTTGGATGCCAACTCCGACTTTTCCTTTTTGTTCAAGCCTTTTAAGAGAGACTTGGGAATCCACATAACTTTTGATTTTATTTTTGTATCTAAGTCCTTTGGAAGAGACTTGGGAATCCACATAGCTTTTGATTTTCCTTTGCTTTTGGATGATTTAGAACGCAATTCTTCCATGATGGATTTAGGAACCCATATTTTCTTTGATTTTAATCTTTCCTTAGATTGAGAATGCAATTCTTCCATGATGGATTTAGGAACCCATATTTTCTGTGATTTTATTCTTTTCTCAGTTGACCCTTGTGGTCTCTTGAATATTTCATTTTTCTTTATAGTCACATGTTGATTATATTTGACATAGTGGTCTTCATATGTAAGTGGATTCTTTTATTTCTTATTTCTTCGTTGCACATCCAAATTACTTCCAAAAGACTTGGGGAGTGTGGATAAATAGGGTTGATATGACTGGTTCATATGGATTGGTTGATAGGGAGATTTCAAGGATGTATGTCTTTGTTGATCTTGATAGGGGATAGGGTAAGTGGATGATAAGATAGTATTGATAGGCATGGTGGATGGAGGGACATAAGGACCCAATATAGATGGAAGGTTTGACGGTTTTAGCTTTGGGATATAGGGATCAAGGATGGATTTGGAGGATGGTGAAGGATAATTCTTACATTTGAATGGAGGGATATAAGGTGTGGAAGGGATACCAACATATTTAGAGTGAGATGCACAACCAAGGCTCTTCTCTTTTGAATTCATTTGTTTATCAATAGGTAAATAAGTAGCTTTGATAGGAACAATTTTGATAGAAGTAGCTAAAGCTTGAGTGGATTCATTTTTCTGCAAGGGATTTGGTGGAATGATGTTTTCTTGAGGTGGATATGGAGGAGTATGACAAGGAGATGATGGGATGCTTTGATCTTGACAAAGATCTTTAGATGGTGTACAAAGGGTACCTTTCTCTTGATTTTCAATAGGCCCATTAGAGATGCCAAAAATGATATCTTGAGATTTCTTGGGAGATGGATAAGATATAGGAGATGTAAGAGTTTCTTCTGGGAAGAAATGGAAGGGGATGATAGAATCATCATGAGACACTTCAGGTATGTGATTCTGGTCAACTATTAGATAAAGATGGATGGTGTCTTGATCTTGATCATTACTAGTATTCATTTCTTCACACTTTGGATTGCCCTCTTGACATGGAGCCACTTCTAAGGATGAGGTAGGAGTTTTGATATGCATATGGGATTCTTGACATGCTGATGGATAATCATTTGGAGTAGGAATGATAAGTGTTGAAGAAAATTGATGCTTTGGGTCTATGATATTTGAAGCTTGAGATGGACTTGCAGTCATAGGTTGATTAGCTTGGACCTCTTTTAGAGATAGTCCTTGAGAGTAGACATAGTCATGTTGGAGATTTACTTTTGGCAGCTAGTTGATTGTATGTTTGTCATTGATGACAACATATAATATATAGTAATCTTCTGTATGTACTTATCAGAATGATGGTATCAAGCCTTGCGTGGTTATATTCATGTGGTAGACATGTTTTTGATGTTTGTTCATACATGTAGACTCAAATATGAAGTTTCAGTTGTGTTGTGCAATTCTATTTATGGCAATTATAGTTTCTAAAGTTTGTCTGTATAGAGCTGACGTATTGCATTGGTTCTTGAGTTGTGCCTATCTTCGGGATATGCGTGTGTATATTAAATTTTAGTTATGAGTTGAAGATATTTATCTAAAGGCGTCAAACATGTTTCAACCAGATTGCAAAGTTAGAGTTAATTTAGTGAGGCCGACTTAGTGAAGCGTCGTGTCTATTAAGTTTATATTGCGTGGTTGTAATTATGCTTGCATGGTTAGTTAAGTTGACAATGATGTTATGAAGAGTTTCCTAATAGGTCCCATGATCTCATAATTTGAGGAAGATACTTATAGCAAGTCATTTTTGAAATGATAAGTGTGAATGATAAGAAAAGATATAGGAAAAGTGCAGAGCAGAATATCAGATGTATTTCAGTCATTAAGGATCTATGTGAAGAAGTAGTGGAAGATTACAATACATTGGAACTGATCAAGACAGTAGGTCTACTCTACAGTTCATCATTAGATATAGTGTATATCTTTTCTATAGAAGGTTGTAGCCTTCACCATTAAAGTAGTGAGATTTTGGACAGTGAGTCCTCACCCTTAATTGGGTTATTTGTAAAAGACTCCTAATAGGGTCACAACCTTAACCAGGTCACTATACTTATTGTATTGTAAAGAAAAACTCGTAACAAGGTTGTAAGATCTTCTAATAGGGATTATTATAAACAAGTATAGTTGATTGTGGATGTTAATTCCCACCAGGGTTTTTACCATTTGGTTTCCCCATAACCAAATTGTGGTGTTGTATATTGTGTTATCTGAATGTGCATTTAATCTATTGTATTCTGGAGTTAATAAAACAAAAGAATTAAATTAGCTAATAACTTATTCACCCCCCCTCTCAGTTATCCTTTGGGACTATTATAACAATTGGTATTAGAGCCAAGTGCCTTGAAGAGAAATCCTAATAGATTAAGGTAGATCAGATGGCATACTTCAGAAAAGAGAGTCCCAAGTTCAATTGATAAAATTATTTGGATTGGAAGAACAAAATGATAACACATCTATAGTGTGTTGGTTTTGACATCTTTGAGATAGCCACACAAGAATTTGTTATTCCCTCTCTAAAAGACCTATCAAGAGATGATGCTACTAGTAAACAAAAGGATACATTCATAGCTAATACAGTTTCCAAAGAAGCCCTTATAAGTTCACTATCTGACAGTGAATTTTCTGAGATCAAGAAAGTAGATAAGGCATACACAATATGGAAGTATTTAGAAGACATGTTTGAAGGAGATGTTCAACCAAAGAATGCACACAAGAAAACATGGAAAAAGAAATACAAAAATCTTGAGATGTTACCTGAAGAGAACAATAGAGCCTACAATCAGAGGATAAATGAAGCAGTTTCTGGAATCAGAAACAATGGTGGTGAAATATTAGAAGAAGACATAATGGATAAGCTGTTGACTACTTTAACAGCAGACTATGAGAACAAGATCAGTATTCTAGAGGAAACCATTCAATTTTTACAAGACTTCAAGAGAGAGACTTTGATCAGTAAAATCTCTACATTTGAGATATCAAGATTGAAGACTGAACCTAAAAGTGAAACAGCCTTCAAAGCTTTAGTCCATGGTAAGAAATCTCACATCTCTAGCAATAATGAGAAAGAATAAGTTGATGAAGAACTAGAAGAAATCATTTCCATGATTGCTAAAAGAGAAAAGTAAGGCAAAGGGAAATATGGAGGACAACTTCCATTCAAATTTTTTTCATGCAACAAGATCGGTCATTTTGCATCCAAGTGTCTTACAAGAGTAAAGAAATTCAGATCTGATTATAAACCTAAATACATGAAGGAATGCTATCATGCTGAAGAAGGTGTAACTGATGAAGATTCAGGAGAAGATGAAATTGGATTCATTTCCCTTAAAGACATGGAAAAATTTCTTGAGGAAATGGACATTGAAGATGAAAAGGAGGCACAAGAGTTAGCCCTAATTTCCAAAGAAGACATCAGAACTGATTGGATCATTGACACCGGATGCTCACACCACATGATAGGTGATAAAGATAGATTTGTTCATCTAGACAAGTACAAATGTGGTATGGTTATATTTGGAGATAACACTCCCAAACCTATCATAAGTAGAGGATCTATCACCCTGGATGGAAAGAATAAGATAGATGATGTTTTGTATGTTGATGGATTACATCACAATTTACTAAGTGTTGGATAGCTACTTGACAAAGGTTATCATTTGGAATTCAAAGACAAAAAATGCATTATTATAAACAAAGAAGGAGACATGATTGCATTAGGCTCAAAGACAAAAGGTAATGTTTTTCAGCTCAATTCAGATGTAATTTTTTTTGTTGCAAAAGTGGATGATAGTTGGTTAAGGCACAAGAGACTCTGTCATATCAATTTTGATAATATAGTAAAGATACCAATGTCAAGGAAGTTAGAGATCTTCAAAGTATTGCAAGACCAGTTGACACAATGTGCAAGGCATGTGTTATGGGAAAACATGTAAGGAGCTCTTTCAGAAGCAAGTAGAACTCATCTAAGAACAAGTTAGACCTAGTGCATATAGATTTATCTGGTCCTACTCAAACCAGATCATATTACGGAGAAAGGTATTTCATTTTTTTTGTTGATGATTTTTCAAGGATGATGTGGGTTGGATTCTTAAAAGAGAAGTTTGAAGCCTTTGAGAAGTTCAAAATATTCAAAGCCAAAGTGGAGAATGAATCTGGATTAAAACTAATGTGTTTGAGATCGGATAGAGGAGGAGAATTCACCTTTGACCAGTTTTATGACTACTGTGAAGAACATGGAATTAAAAGAGAGTTGAGTGCACCCATAACCCCACAAAAAAATGGGATAGTAGAAAGAAGGAACATGATCATAATTGATACAAAATGCACTATGATGATTGAAGGAAAATTTGTGCACACCTATTGGAGAGACGCAGTCAATACATTAGTCTATACTATCAACAAAACTCAACTAAGGCCAGGCGTGGATAAGACACCTTATGAACTTTGGTTTGGTAATGTAACTATAGTAAAATACTTCATAATATTTGGCAGCAAGTGCTACATCAAGAGAGATGATGGTGTTGGTAAGTTTGACGCTAGAAGTGGTGAAGGTATTTTCCTTGGTTACTCTACTAAAAGAAAAGCATACAGATGTTTTAATTTGAGATTAAAGAAGATAATTTAAAGTACTCATGTAAAGATTGATGAGAATTTCATGGTTCAGGAAAGGTACTATGAATAGGAACCTATGATTGAGGATGAACTAGGCCTAGCAGTAAAGACACTGTTATTGAAGAAATGTTTGATTGTATTGATGTATCATGTAATGAACCTGAATCAAGCAAAGAAGTATCATAGATTATAGATGAGGATGTCACACCAAAAGTTTCAAAGTTCACATCTAGGTATCATTCAAAAGATGATATCATTGGAGATCAGAGCAGTAGTTTTTTGACTATATCAAAAGCACAAAGGTTAACAGTGGATGAAGAGGTATGTTTACTTTCACATATTGAACCTTTAAATGTTGAAGATGATTGCAAGGATTCTGATTGGCAGAAAGTAGTGGAAGAAGAATTAGATCAAATAATAAAAAATGACACATGGGAATTGGTTGCTATCCCTAGTGACAAAAATGTGATTGGAACAAAGTGGGTATTTAGGAACAAGATGGATGAAGATGGTACAGTGGTCAGAAAAAAAAAGCAAGAATAGTGTGTAAAGGATATGCACAGAGGGAAGGGATAGATTACACTGACACATTTGCCCCTGTGAGAAAATTAGAAGCCATCAAGTTATTCTTGGCCTATGCAACATTCAAAGACTTCAAAGTATATCAAATGGATGTCAAATCCACCTTTCTGAATGGTGACTTGAAGGAAGAAGTCTACATAGAATAGCTTGAAGGATTTAATCTGTCTGATAAACCAGACATGGTATGAAGATTGAATAAAGAACTCTATGGACTTAAACATGCCTCAAGAGCTTGGTATGAGAGACTAGATGGTTATCTTACTAAGATTGGATTTAAGAAAGGAGTAGCAGATTGCAACTTATTCATAAGAGAGACACCTGATGGACTTTTACTTGTTGCCATATTTGTTGATGACATTATCTTTGGAGGTAATGACAAGCTTAGTTCAGAATTTGCAAAAGAAATGTAGAATGAATTTGAAATGAGAATAATTGGTCCTATAAAATAATTTTTGGGATTGAATGTAAAGAAAATAGATAAATGAATATTTATAAATCAGTCTAAATATGTGAAGGAAATACTGAAGACTTTCAAGATGGAAGATTGTAAGCCAGTATGCACTCCTATGATAACATGAAGCAAGCTTTCTAAAGAAGATGATTCTGCAGTAGTTGAGAAGATATTGTATAAGTCTATGATTGGAAAACTTATATATATTACTCAATCTAGACCAGACATATCTAATGCAGTTGGTATTGTTGGTAGATTTGAAGTTGAACCGAAATAGAATCACCTAATGGCAATAAAGAGAATATTCAGATATCTAAAGGGAACTATAGACCATGGTTTATGGTATCCTAAATCAAAGAATGTATAACTTCATGTGTATACAAATGTAGATTGGGCAGGTTGTCTTGATGATAGGAAGAGTACTTCTATAGGAACAGTATTTCTTGGAGATAGGTTGGTTTCTTGGGTAAGAAAGAAGAAAAATTATATCTCTCAATCGACAGCAGAAGCTGAATATGTTGCAATAGCATTGAATTATTCAATGATGGTTTGGATCAAGCAGATGGTTAAAGGTTTTGGTATATAGGTTGAATATCCTATTGTTATTCAATATGATAATACTAGCACTATCAACATGTCCAAGAACCCTATGATGCATGCAAAGACAAAGCACATTGAGATTAAATACCATTTTCTTACAGAAAAAGTTACAGATAATGAAGTAATATTGGACTATGTGAGCACCAAAGAATAGTTGGTAGAAATTTTCACAAAGCCTTTATCAAAAGATACTTTTGAGTATCTTAGGGAGAATTTGGGAGTAATTTCCTCTCCTGATTCTGATTATATAAAGCAACAAGAACATCAGTCCTTAGTGACTAATGAATGGTTGACTACTCTACTTCTGGAGTAGTACCTGTGCCTAACTGTTTATGGTGCCCTTTGCCATTGATGTCAAAGGGGGAGTATATAGTAAGGGGGATCATATACTATGGGGGAGTATAAACTTAGATAGAGGAGCCGCAGGAGTGTAGAGGAATATTTTATGAGGATATTGAGAAGATTGCAAAAAGAAAGAAGACACCATGTGCTAAAGATGCTTTTAATATCATATGTTTCCATCAATGTCAAAGGGGGAGGTTGTTGGAGATTTACTTCTGGCAGCTAGTTGATGGTATGTTTGTCATTGATGACAACATATAATTGTAGACACCTAAAATTGACCAGGTGTATCCTCAAGCATTCCAAACTATAAATCTCAGCCAAATGCCTTAAAATCTCATCTCAATACAAATCAAATGGAAAAAAATCAAATCAAATTAAAAGATCAAATAATCATGAAATCAAATAATTAAATTCAAGCCTAAAGGGATTAATCAAATTATGCAATTGATTTTTCAATTGTATAGTTCAAATCAAAAAGATTAAATCCAACCCAATCACCCTTCCATGGATAATTTAATTAAATGATGGAGTTATTTAATTACTAATATCTTTAAGACAAACAACCAACTTTCCCTCCATTTGAAAACACCTCAAAGCTTTTGACCTAACCAAACTTTGATCATGATTAACTCACTCTACCCCTACCCTTGGGAAAATGCTATAAATACAAGCCATTTCCTTTGTGTTTAGAATCCAAGAATTTTAAGAGAAAAAGCATCCTTATTATAGGCACATTGAGAGCATATGAGGAGAATTTGAGAGCTTTTGAGAGATTTCAGCATTTGCATAGCATTTTAGCATATCATGTTTAGGAGCATTTGTTGTTTTCTAACATAATCTTGGAGCATTTTTGAGCATTTTGAGCATTCATTTTTCATACATATCTCATTCTAGGATTTTCCTTGAGAGAGATTAAGCCTGAGAGCTCTCTTAACAAAGCTTGGATAGAGAACCATGAGATGATATAGATTTTTTAGCTTCAATTCTTAGATTAACTTGTTTTATCTTTCCATAGAATTGTTGTTTTCAATCTTAATTTCATGAAGGTGTATTTTCTTACACACATAATGGCACCCACCGTGGGGCTCTAAGCCTCTTTACTAACATTTTTATCTTAAGATTCGGTGTGTTTGCTTGGTTTTTGGTGTTTTTCTTGTAGAAAATAGGAGAAGAGCCGCGTATGCGATGCTAAGAGCCGCTTATGAACACAAAAATGCCTCCTACGGAGCCTGATTCATCTCTGTCTTTCATTATATTACCGCCTTTCAGATAAAGTGGGCCACCTACCAAATAAATCATGCCACCTGTTAGATAAAGTGCACCGCCTATGAATTTTCAACAGCTGCCTACCAGCAATCTCTGGCCACATTTTATACTTTCTACACCGCCTACTCTTTTTAATTAGTCACCTGTGGTTTTTTAAGAGTCAAGTGTTAAGATTTAAATGCCACCTATAATGTTTTAATTTAGGTTTATGAACATTTGATAGCCACTATTTAGCTGTTAAATGTCGCGTAATCTTTTTTTCTTTAAATCAGATTTTGGTTAATTCTATCTCTGTTGTAATTCTCTATGTTTTCTTGTCCTGCAGATGAAAAATCACCCCAAGGTGTAGAAAATATAGAAGCATATCTCAAAGCCTAGCAAGGAGGTAAGAATCAAAACCAAGAACAATAAGGAAATACATACAGCCAATTTATTGGAGAGTTTATTTGAGGAAGAACATTTGTATGATCATTACCTTAAGGTGTTCTTTGCTTATAAACGAAAATTTCCTACTCTCTAATTGATTTTGCATGCTTACTTCTTTAAAGCTTCATTTGATAAATCTTTCATTTTAAAAGAGATTTTAGGATATTTTTTTTCATTTGAGTTTTCAAGTTTACTTCACTTTGCATTGCTTTGTGTTGACTAACTAGTTGGAGGAGATGGAGTGGGACCGATCGCCACTAGGTGAGTAAAAGCAAGCAAAAATACTCAAAAATGTGCCTAGCCTTTTCTAGCTTCGAAATCAGGTACTTATCTTATCAATCTTTCATTGATCAAATTTTGGCTTTCTTTTAAATCTAGCATAAGTAGAAAATCCTTTATTTTGTCCAAATTGAACAAGTATTAGGCATATGCTCTTCACTTTTTGAAGTGAATCAAAAGGACAAACATGAAAAGTCAATTTGGTAGAAAGACAAGGATAAGGAATTGAACCCCACATTTCAATTTTAAGAACCTCCTTGTTAAGGGGTTGAAAATGAACAAATATGTTTGAAGTGTTTGTAACAAAAGAAAAACAATAAGGATATGTTCTTCACTCTTTGAGTGAATCAGATTCCTAAACTTGTTGGACCAAGTTCACTTCTCACTTTTCATCAACATGCTAGCTAATTAGAGCTTTAAAGGGCCTGCCTCCTGAGGAAATGTTGATCCTAACAACAAAGGATCCCACAACAATACCAATGGAGGGACAAACATGGATTCAAACAATCAAGGGATGAACAATACCAACAACGGGGGTAATATGGACCCTAATGATGAGGATTTAACTGATGAAAAGGTTACTGAGGCTATGAAAAGCCCTTTCTTTATGAAACTCATGGAAAAGGTATTGAAAAAAGACAAACAGAAATACTTCCTAGACCTAGCACAAATGGGTCTCAAGCTTCCACACGATTATGATTTCACCAAACTTAAGAAAGAAGAAGCAGAGGCTGACCCCATTGATGTCATGAACAAACAATTCCAGCTTTTTCAAATACAATTGGACACATTAAAATAAAGTGGGTCTCCTAAACCTTTTTCTATTAAAGCCTTGTCTCCATTTCCTTTCGACAAGTCCTTAGTCATGATACCATTTCCAACAAATGCTATTTATCTGAAATATGATGAATATGAAGGAACATCTGATCCTCAAGATCACTTAAGGGAATTTTGTACCCTAAGTCTAGAGTTTATACATGACACAACTTACCTTATGAGGTTATTCCCTAGAAGTTTGGGAGGCATGGCAATGGAGTGGTTTTCAAAGTTACCCTCCGGTACTAGAACCTTTGAGGAATTGGCCTCTCAATTTGTAACTCACTATTCTTATAACATCAAACACAAGGTTACAATGCTTAATCTATGGAAAACCAAACAAAGAGAAGGAGAGGGATTCCTACTTTTCCTACAACGATGGAGAGTGGTATTTTCTAGATACCCTCGAAGTGTACCCGAAAAGAAAAAGATGGATATTTTTGTGAACAACTTGAATCATGAAATGAACAATCAATTAAGGCTACAATGTCCTAGATCATTCCAAGAATTAATTGAGAATGGGGTGACAATAGAAGAGGTATTGGTAAAAAGTGGAGAAATCAAACTCTACAAAGATAACAAGAATAACAACAACAACAAT
>MU225798.1:2975177-2985293 GCA_018584345.1 Thuja plicata | reverse complement strand
AGGGGTAGGAATTGGAGAAGAGAGGAGGGAAAGGATGGGAGTCGAGCGGGAGGAGAGAAGCGTTGAAGGAAGTGCAGAGAAAGCAGCGGGAGAAGCTGGGAGTGGTGGTAGCATGGGGGGAGGGTGGAGCGGTGCGAGGAAAGGTGGAGAAAAGGTGAAGCGGAGGGGAATGGGAATAAGTGGAGGAGTGTGCAACACAGGAGAAGGTAGGAGAAAAAGAAACGCATGGGGGAAGTGAAAGGGAGTATGGGGTGAGGGGAAGAGAAGAGGAAGGTGGCGGGGGTTTGGGTGATGAAATGACCATGCGCGGAGAGATAAGGGTCAGTGGTGTGCTGTGGGTTTAATCCCACATGTGCCAGGAGATGGCTATTATGACAGTTTATATATGTAAAACCGCACTATACACAATGAACTAAAGGATCGGCCTCCATTGAATGGTGAAAGTTTAAATTCTAATGATAGGAAATTTGTGTTAAATTCCAATGAAAATTAGACACCTTATTTTTTCTACAATAGATAAACACAAAAAATAAATAAAAAATTTGTTTGTAAGGACTATTTTTTTTCCAATTTGCATGCAGAGGTCGCCTCGATTTGCGTGGAGAGGGTCGTACGGCCTCTGTTTGCAAAATGTTTTTGTGACAGATTCAATTTTGACCAGATATAAACATGTTTATAGTCATTTTTAACCAAAATGATGTTCTGGATGCAATGGCATAGTCAGATTTGACTCAAAGTGATTGTAAAATAGAATTAATAGAAAAAAAGAAATATGAGGCCAAAAATTGATTTTTTGCCCCATGGTGGGTGCCATAAATATGCATGCTAAAAGTGGCCTTCTTACTTAGCAGTACACTTCAACATAGTCATTATACTTCAGTTGCATACATGAATGAATATGGATTCATTCATCCTACATGTCTGAAAGAATCGACCTGTTGCCTTCTAGAAGGTTGGAGTATGAACTTACTCTTAGATCATTGCAAGCTTAGTGACTACACACTAACCTAAATGAAGGATTTAGAGCTATATGATTTATTAAACTAAATGCAAATGAAAATGTAGATTGTTGTTAATCCAAGCTAGTTAGGATTCAATTTATTAAACTAATTGAAATGTGAGATATTCATTTTTTAACAACACCAAATTCAAAGTGTGCTCTAAGTTTATGTTTGCATGCTTGAATAAAAGTAAACAAAAATGATAGATAAATGAAAGCTAAAACATGCAAGAAAGCTAAGATAAAAATGCAGTATAATAACTTTAATAAAAAATTAGGATCCTTTGTGAAGGAAAAGAGTTTCTCTTTTATATAAATCTCTCTCAAATCGACAGTCGAGATCGAACAAAAAGAGTGGTTCAGATTTGATTTTAGAAACACAATCCATGTGCAAGTGATGTGATTGGTCAAGAGAGTTAGTTGACTGAACTGACTAATCAGTTATTTTGGAAACTTCCATATTCAGTTTTGAGTTAACTAAAATGTTTCCAAAATGATAAACAGTGGAGAATCAGTTAATAGAGTGGAAGTATATTGTTTCCATTTTGACAATCAGTCAACTAAATTTGATAATGTCATATGCATTTTTAATAAATTAATTGATTTTGAATGCACATTTATTTTTTTATAATTAATTTAATTCCTTTTTGATGTAATTGACAATTTTGTAATTTTTATTTAATTAATATATTATAATATCAATTAAATAATAATATAAAGTTTATTTGCCAATGTAATGTGATTTCAGGAATTAATTAATTAATCAAGTATGGTGATTGATTAGGACCTGGGGTTTAGGTCAGATTTGTTTGACTGTGATGAATTGCTTGTTTGATTTAGGACTTAGGGTAATCAAGGTTAGGGTTTCTTGATTATTTGCTGAGATTGGGGGTCTAGGGTTTAGGTGACCATTTTTAGGTGATTACATATGTTAATTATATATAGGTCTACAACTTAATCATGCATGGTAGATAACATTTATAACCCTTGATCTGGAAACCCACAACCTGATAACTCATAGCCTACAAACCCACAAGCACCGAACCCTCCGCCACCAAATGATTGAACTATAGAAGAGATAATAAATAAAAAATTTAAATCAATTGAGGGGAATTAGAAAAGTTTATCATAGCATCTCTAGATTATCCCAATGTTGAATGCATTGAAATCAATAATAAAAAACATAGAAACACTCACCATCCAACATAATGTTGCACTTTAGTGGCAACAACCTATGTAGGCTCACTATAGAGATGAGATGTATTATGATGGGGTGAAGGTCCTTGGAATAACAAAAGAGAAAATAGCTACCCTATTTATCAATCGCTATACTGGACAACTACTAGATCCCCCAAAAAAAATTTGTCCATAAGATGGTGCACACATGTTAAAATGAGAGGTAAATTTTTGTATCTTTGGTGGATTGGTTTTAGTATACCCCCCAAAAAAGATATGGATGCACCATTTTATTTAATTAAACTACTATATGCCAAGTTTGTGTTGCATAATCACATGAACTATTAGAGCATGATGTCATTCATGGGTGTAGGTAGAGGCATTCCTCATGATAAACCAGGGGCACATTAAGTAGTACAGGGCCTATATGTTCCCCCACCTCTTGTTGCTTCCCCTCCTCTAGTACATCATCTAGATATTATTGAATATTCTACCTCACAGACCATTAGGAGTATTCACTCTTTAGGAGGGCATTTGATTATGTTACAAAATACAAAAAATGGAAAGAGATGAGGAAATAATCCAAGAGAGTGAAGCAAGGAAGTGTATTACCATAAACCAAAGAATGAAATCTGATTTAAGAACTATCACCAAAAGTAATGAGAAGCTCCAAGGTCAACACAAGAGACAATGTTTTTAAAAGGGGAAAACTAAGAAAAACCCCTTGTGCATATAATATCAATGAGGAAAGAAGCCTAGAAAAAGAGAGAGAGCTTGAACAAGAAGCTCATTACAACATTGTGAGAGAAAGAATGAGAATGAGAGAAGAAGTTAAAAAGAAAGCCTTATGAGAACCATGTGAGAACCCTCTTGAGAAGTGTGTGTTGGAAATAATGGGAACTGTGTACTAAGAGGGGAGGGGTGAATCAGTGCCTCTAAAACTTTTAGTTAATTAACCTTTAACCTTATGTAATCAAATCTTTGCTTTATTGATCATATCTGTTTTTCTTTCTTTATGCATATGATGTCAATTATAATCTTAATTGAATGTAAAAATTAATAGAAACATTCATGAAAGTAAATGCCACATAACCCAAGATATGGTAACGCAGAAAACCCCTGTTAGAAGGTAAAAACTGTGGTGGGGATGGCACCCACAAAAACTTCACTATCTACAAATTAGAAGGGGTCAGTTAAGGCTTACAATTTTGATCACTTCTGATGATCTACCCTGTTAGGAGTATCATGTGGAAATTTGTTAAGGTCTACTCTATTAAGAGCTTAAGAAACACTGTTTAGTGTGCACTTGGTTAAGAGATTTACAATAGGATTGTTAAATCCACCTTTCTTGAAAGGATTTCTTCTATTTGCTACACTTGTTAGAATGTAGACAAAAATACTCATTGACCTGAGTGTGTGCAATCTAAAATTTTTGATTACAGATCCATTCAAGATTACATGTATAAATGTATCACCTAATGTGATTGATTAATACCTCTATTGCTCGGTAGCCTTGGTTCTCGGTTCTTGATAACCAAATTCATATTTTATTGTTCTGCTTCTTGAAAATCTCAGTCTGATTCATAGATGTGCTCATTTGCTACATTCATCCTCTCATCCATCTCAAATGAATGATTAAAACATATATTTATAACATAGATTGACCTAATTTAGTTTCATGTATTACAACTTAACTCTATGATCAAAGGTTTACAACTTGACCTTGATCTCCTATTTTGCATATTTTTAATTAGTTAGAATGATTAAAAAATTACAATAATGTTTCTTGTTCCTCGAGAAATTTATTTAAAACAAATCAAAACTCTAAATATAGAATATAGCTATTTTATCTGACGTGGAAGTCAGATCCCCTTTTCTCGGGATATAACTAACTTTCGATGTCTAATGCTTGGTTTTCTCTAAAATTAGTTTGACTGTATTTTGACGTTCCTTTGTTGAATTGTTTTTTGGGTTCCTCTCTTGTTTGTTCTCTTGGTTTGCATTGTATTATGTTCATTGGGTTCCACTGTCGGTTTACTCCTATCGGGTTCCAACTTATCATGTTTGGGTTGCACTTTCAGTCTGAACTGAAAACTTAAATTTTGGTTTGGTGTAACTGATGGTTTATAAAAATAGTTTTTTTTTTGCATACTAATCAAAAAAATTATGTCATCAATCTCCCCCTTTGATATTAGCATCAAAAATTGATAGGTGAAAAATACTAGAGATTTATAGTATGTACACCATGTATAATACTTAGTCATTTCATGACTCCCCCTATGCATATGTTGGTATAGTATAGTATAGTATATGTGTATGTACACTTTTCTTTATACTATCTCTTCCTTTTCCCCTTTTTCTTTTCCCTTTGTGCTATATTTTCCTTTTCCCCTTTTTCCATATCATTTTCCTTTTCTCCCTTGTTGGATAGTAAGGGAAAATGTGTATACCTATAGCTTATCAAAAATATGAGACTGAGAGGTCTTCATTTCCTCCATCATCTTCTCCCATCTCTTTTAAATGTTCAAGAGCCATATGCTCTAATGTGATCCTAGCATGCATGTCATAGATGTTGTCTACTATAGACATCTCAGTGGTGGCAATTAGCTTTCTTTCCAAACGTAAGTGTTGTTGCAGAAGTGCGAGGTTTGGTAATAGTAGAGCCTGTATTTAGGTAACCTCTTCTTGAAACTATGATTCTTCTTCCCAATGTTCTTGTCTTAACCATTTTATTTCAATGATCTTCTCATAATGAAATTTTATTGCATTTCCATTTGTGGTTAGACTTTGAGCACTTGCATTTAGATCGAAATCGATCTTTGCAATCTTGTCATTGTTATCCTTTGTAAATTTCTCTAAAGTGAATAGATTTTTAATTAAGGAAAAAATTTTAGTAATGATTTGATCTAATTCATTTTTTAACTCTGAAACCTTTACCTTATTTTCTACCACTTCTTGGCTGATATTTTCTCTCAATTTATATTGGAACTTCTATTATGCTCATTCCTCAATCGCCTTTTCTGCATCTACATTTTTTGTTGTGATGGCATCGGTGAGAAAGGCAAGTTGATCCATAATGGGGGTATTTTTATCAACATTAATGTCTTAGGAACTATATGGTTCAAGATATCCCTTCTGGTCTCCAGTACTAAGGAGTCTCGGTGCTACTTCTTAATCTTTTCTTGCAAAGATTTCCTTTGACAGATTTCTCCATATTCTTGGAGTGATTCAAAATCTAAATTAGTTGGATCAAACTTTGGTATTTCTATGATCTCATCAAGTGTGACCTCCAACTTATTCTTCTTTGTTTTCTTCTTCTTCTCTTGTGATGCACCTGTATGCAGAACCATAGCCAACTTCTCTACTTGGTCTGATGTGCTAGAGGAAGGCTTATGTGGTGTTGTACCTTTTTCTTACTACTCAATGTTTTCCTATCAGTTGTCAGAGGATGTCTGCTTATCTACCTTTGGTGTATCTGCAGCTTCACTTTTGGTGTCCCTTGGCATGGTATCAACTGTCTTATCTTGCTCATCTTTCTCTTTTTGCACTTCTTCTTTATCTTTAATTTATGCATCTTTTTCAGTGTTATCTTCATCTTTTTTCCCTCCACCGATGAATACCTTTTCATCTGTTGCATCCTTCTTTTCTCCTTCTCTTGCATCCTCAGGTATTCTTGCCTCGGGCTCGGGGTCTTCTCCTTCTGTGAGATTATATTGATTGCTTGAATCAATAAAGGCATCTAGCGTGATATGTGTACTTGTGCAGCATCAACAGATGTATCTAGATCCTTAGGGTGATCAGGTGTAATAGTAATATCTTCATCTTTCTTTACCTTATTTTTAGGATCATCAGTGATGTCCATAACAATATTATCCATAGTATTGTCTAGCCATTTTTTATCAGCAACATCCATATCCTTGTTGCCTGTTGTGTGAAATTCTTCTTCATCCAATTCTATTGTTGTGATATCCTCTGTGTCATTTATCAATATTTTCTCTAGGCTAGGTTTAGCTGGAGGTTCATCATTGTGTGGCTCATTTTTGAGAGGTAATTCTCTCTCAAGGCTTTCCTTTTGAATAGGTCTATTGAGTATTTTAGTCCAAATTTTGTTACTATCCTTCTCTAGCTCTATAAGCTTGCCTTGTAGAACCTTGTAAGCTCTCATCTTGGGTGAGAAATCCTTTGTATGTTTCTCCATCATCTCCTGGATTTCTTCCATTTTTTATACAAGAGGCATAAGAGAAACTAGGACTATTTCCCTTGTCTCCTTCTCATTATTTAATGCATAAGTCCATCTGGAAGATGATCTTTCATGTAGTTCTTTTGGCATTTTGTCATCAAATTGTATGGGTACATATTTGAAGTTTATCATTTCTTTTATCAGTGCTTCCTCAACCTTGTTATGATGTTCGGGCTCTAATGTTAGCCACTTTCTTACCTTGGTGTCAGTTAAGCCACCTCTTTTTTCAATTGACTCGCATATCTCATCAATAGTTTTAGGAATCTTAGTCTTTTCTATTTTTTTATAGATTCATCCTTCCCTATGTCCTCTATCTCTTCCTTATTTAGGATTAGTTTCCTTCTCCTCTTTGGTGTTGTGGTATTTTTGGTTGGAGGTTTTCTTTTGTAGGTCCTTACTTGACCTTTCTTAACCGATGAAGGACTTGTATCCCTTGTTGTCTAGCTCCTGGTCCTAGTAGCAGCAGTAGTCCTTGGCTTCTTTGTTGTTGGTGGTAGTGGTGTATCTCACTCTGTGGACTTTGAGTCACTCTCCTTCTTAGCTTCACTGACGGGTGACCGACCCTCAGTTTCTACTGTCTTTTTAGTTTCTTCTTCTGTTACCAACAAACTTTTCTTCAAATTCTTAACCATCTTGTCTTTCTTCCTATCAATCTTCTTCACAACTAAGCCAGTTTTAATCCTTTATTTGGCTTCTTTATAAGTTCCAAACTTAGGTTGTGTTTTATCTAATGGCTCATTTATCAATGCCTCAATTGCATTATATGCTTGATCTATGTTCACCTCATAGTCAATTAGAGATAGCTATGTTGATCTTGGTACAACTACTTGATGTATGTGTAGTCAATGTCTACCATAAAACATATGTCAGTTTTGAAATTTTCTATTAATTGTTTTGGAATCCTTACTCTCTTCTACATTCTATCTTTGAATCCAGAAAAGTATTCATCCATGACTCACTCAAAATTATCTCCTAGTGATTTTATGAACTCACTAATCTATATGGTCACTGGTCTTGTAGTGTCCCATTGCACATTACTATAGATGGGAAAGATTCTTGGAAATAGAAAAATATGGACATTATCAGAGAACCAAAATTACATGAATTAGACTTTGTATTTCTTATTGTGTTCATGTTCTCTTTCAATTTTCTAAGTAGAAGTTCTGACAGATCCAACTACAATCCCTTCTTGACAATCTTGTATGTTGTATCCATTGCTCTAGATGCAATTTTGTTCATCCTGATAGACTAAAAGAACTTTTATCCTAAGACACATGCTCCAAATTTTAGCTCATCATCGTTGATGGTGGATACCTTTAGTCCTCTTCCATCCCATGTGGCTCCTGTATTCTTCTCAATTTCAAGTTTAGGTGGGTGCTTTAGTGCCTTTACCTTATCGGTTATGGGATAACCAGTAACATAGTGTATTACATCCCTAGTTATTGGTTTAGGCTCATCCATCCATATCTTTTGGTCATGTATCCTAATTAGTACTAACCAAATCCATTTGGTCTTGAACTCCTTTCGGAACCATAGGGAATTTGTGAGCCCTTTTACCTCAATGTGCTTGTTCTCTTCCTTGATAGTGTCATCATTGTTGTAAAGCTTCTTGAAAGCTTGTTCAACTTCCAGATCTCTAATCTCTGCTATTTGATTGTGTATATATGCTCACACATCTTCAATGAGAAAGACACTAGCTAGTATTCTAGAGAATGCACTAGCGTTGTCAGGTTGTGAAGCAACCTCAGGAAATATCTTGTAGCGAGGTTCCTCACAGGTTGAATTCTTGATAAGATTGATCTTGTTCTTCTTAACATTTTTGAGCTTAGTGGTTCTTGATGTAGTTTCCATTGATTCTAAAATTAGGGATTTCTTGTAAATGATAAAAAAAAGTTCTCGGTTAATGTTGGTACTTACTTTTCACCTTTGTAGCTGTTAGGAGTCTTTTGGAGTGTTGTGAACCAAGTTGGAGTCTCTCTGCAATGTTGTCTCTTTGTGCTCAGTTTTCACTCTGTCTCTTCGCTCTGGTCACTTGGTGCAAAATCAAACCCTTGCGTCATCTATTTATAGACTGTTCCCTAAGTCAAGTCATTAATTCTCAACCACTTCTTGGTATGTGAAGATGGATTCGTCAGGTGATACACTAACTTCTCTTTTAGTGAAAATGTGATGCTTCATGGTAGCTTGTTAACTTGTTACGTTCACCGATGGATTTTTGTGTATGGCGAAGACAACTTTGTCAACTCACATAATTACCAATAGATCTCAGTTTACACTAGCGACTTAGTCTTTATGTGTTAACCGATGATTCTCGGTAGGTATAGACAACTTAGCTTTGTATGTACACCAATGCATTTTGGTCTGTATTAACCAATTAAATTGAATTCACATAATTATAGGAAGTGATACCATAGTGCATCTTTAATCATGTTGATTTGGTATTTTAACTATGTATAATGGAATTGATGCAAAATATAACTTGGTATAGTATAGTTCCATACTTACTTGTTCTACTTAGGTGGGGGTGGTGATGTCACCATATCCACTAGATAAGGTGTCAATAATGCATTGCTCAGTCTAGCTTCATCAGTGTTTGTATCTTTCCTCAACATTTTGTTTCTCATCTTCCTGATGTCTTTAATGGTGTTTCCATTGGAAAATGTGTTGGTCTCTATCATTCAATCTCTGCAGTCATTTCTCAGATGACCAAATTTATGTCAGTGTAGATATGCCATTCTAGGGTTAGTCCAACCTCTAGACTTTCTTTTCCATTGTCTTTTATAGTTTGTAGCTATGTGACCAAATCTTCCACAGGTTTTTTAGTTTTCCCATGTATTGTAATCCCAAACATATTGGTTACCAACTCTTTTCGGTTGATAGGCAGTTTCTTGATTTTTAAGCTTCCATCCTTGCCTTTTCTTTTTCCACCATTCACGAGATATGTTCCCATGCATTTTGCAAGTAGGACAATATTTGTCCATTTAGGTTTCCTTCTTTATTTTTTTCATCTCAGATTTACTTTCATAAGCTTTATGTCCTTTCTTGTTACATTTATAACAAGTTCCTATGAATGAAGGTGTGGATTTAGGAATACCTTTCATTTTTATCTTGCAAACATTTGATGAGTGGCCTTACCTTCCATAGTGATTTCATGTCAGCTTTCTTGGTCTTGGATTTGCATAGACATTCTTTGGATTAGCTTGGTTGGGTGATTATCATTCTTAGTATAGCCTAGTTTGGTGTTGTTGTTGGCTCTCTTTTGTCCATCAAGAAAATCATCCATCCTTTTGTTGCTTTCTTCAGCTCTCTTGATTATTTCCTTATGCTACTTCTAAATTCTTACTTCTTGTTTTAGCTTTTCATTTTCTTCCCTTATCTCTATTCAGGCTTAGAATTGTCACCCTAACTCAGGCATTAGGGCTACACGACAATTCCATCCTCACAATGGAAGCCTCTCCTAGCTGTGGGTAGACTATGAGTGAAGAGGAATCTCCGGATTCTAGGCCGGTTCCTATAAAATATGGGATATCACCTCCTGATTTGAGACTTAGTAGGGAAAGGGAGAAAAGAAATTTTAAAACTGGAAATAGATAGGGGTGATACACCAAGAATGAATCAGAAACCTGAAAAGAAAATGATAGTTCCAGATCTAACACATAATGAAATTCAGATGATTTGGTACACTGTTCAACATATAGGT
>MU225798.1:2922034-2941396 GCA_018584345.1 Thuja plicata | reverse complement strand
ACTACTAGCATATACAAGACAAATACAAGGCAATGCATGGGACCCCTATTCCATACCTCAGTTGTTTACTTTCATTTGCAATGTACTATGTTTATTGAAACATGAAATATGAATCAAAGGACATTTGCACTACATTATTATGAATGCACAATGTAATGATCAATGATGAATTTTGAATATGTAATAAATTGATCAATACTTAGAGTACATGAACATCTGATAATAAATGTAGTAAGTGAATGTACATCATCAAAAACTACAAGATAGTTTTAACTGGGTAACATAAGCATGCAAATTTCTATTTTGGTGCCTATTTTGTTGTATGATTGGATTTTGGATAACAATCTCATTGATAGCTTCTTTTCTTTCAATGATTTTTGTATTCATTATGTTTTCCTCTTGACTCATAAGAATAATCTAATTTAAGATCTCATGATGATGTTCTATAAGTCTTTGTATTTCTGATTGTTTCCCTTTTACCTTTTTAGTAATCTTCCTTCTATCATCAATAGCTAGTGCTCTCTCTTACTCAACTTTTCTAGCATTGTTCATGACATCAATCATTCTTACCATTTGTCTCTTGATCGAATTGTAGAGATTTTACTTGTTCAGATAGATGTTGATTAATTTTATTCAGACTTGTGATTCTTTCTTCTGATGTGTCTGATGCATTGCTAGTTGTTGATCCTGAAGATTCAAATAGATATGGTATCTCTTCTTCATGGTAGTTTATTTCATTATAGCGAGATGCCATAATATTTATTTCATTTATCAGTTGTCTCATCTTGATTCTAGATTCTTTATACTATTCAAAGAAGATCTGAATTTCTAGCTTTTGATTCTCAATACTCTTGTGAAGCCTATACTTATCCATTGTATGATCTTTTCTCTTAATTCTTTGAACTTTCCAAATAAGAGATCTAGCTCTGATACCAATTGTTGAAAATAATGGGAAGTGTGTACTAAGAGGAGAGGGGTGAATTAGTACCTCTGAAACTTGTAGTTAATTAACCTTTAACCTTATGTAATCAAATCTTTGCTTCACCGATCATATATGCTTCTCTTTCTTTATGCATATGATATCAATTATAATCTTAATTGTATGTAGACATTCATAGAAACATTCATGAAAGTAATTGACACATAACACAAGATATGGTAATGCAGAAAACCCCCGTTAGAAGGAAAAAACTATGGTGGGGATGACACCCAAAAAAACTTCACTATCTACAAATTGAAAGGGGCTGGTTAAGGTTTACAATTTTGATCACTTCTAATGATTTACCCTGCTAGGAGTATCATGTGGAGATTGGTTAAGGTCTACTCTATTAAGACCTTTAGCAACGCTATTTAGTGTGCACTCAGTTAAGAGATATACAATAGGATTGTTAAATCCACCTTTCTTGAAAGGATTTCTTCTATTTTCTACACTTGTTAGAATACAGAAAAAAATACTCATTAACCTGAGTGTGTGCAATATACAATTTCTTATTACAAATCCATTCAATATTACATATATAAATGTATCACCTAATGTGATTGATTTATACCTCTTGGTTCTTGATAACCAAATTCATCTTTTGTTGTTCTTCTTCTTGAAAATATCAATCTGATCCATAGATGTGCTCATTGGCTACAATAATCCTCTCATCCATCTCAAATGAATGATTACAACATATATTGATAATATAGATTGACCTAGTTTAGTTTCACGTATTACAACTTAACTCTATGATCAAAGGTTTACAACTTGACCTTGATCTCCTAGTTTGCATGTTTTAAATCAGCTAAAATGATTAAAAAAAATACAAGAATGTTTCTTGTTCCTCAATAAATGGATTTAAAACAAATCAAAAATCTAAATATGGAATATAGTTGTTTTATCTGACGTCGAAGTCAGATCCACTTTTCTTAGGATATAACTGACTTTCGGTGTCTAATGCTTGGTTTTCTCTAATATCAGTTTGACTATCTTTTGGTGTTCCTTTATTGAACTATCTGGCAGGTTCCTCTCTTATCTGTTCTCTCAGTTTGCACTGAATTCTTCTCTTTGGGTTCCACTATCGGTTTACTCCTATTGGGTTCCACTTTATCATGTTCGGTTTGCACTTTCAGTCTGAACTGAAAACCTTACTTTCAATGTAGTGTAACCGATGGTTTATAAAAATTGTTTTCTATTTGCATACTAATGGAAAAAATTATGTCATTAGTGTGTGAGAGGCATCTCTTAAGGAGATATGAGTGAAGGAGTTTGCATGTAACTCCTATGTCCTATGAGTGCCACATTCACATTAAGTGTGTGCCAAGTGTGAGAATCCTCTTAAGGAAGATTATCTAATTTCCTTATTAAAGAAAATACAAAAATGTAGCATGTCCTCCCACTTGGACTAGAGGTAAAAATACAATATAGGATACCCTGGTTTATCCTTTGATTACATAGTTTAGCAAGGAAAGATTATTTTCTAACACCCTACTATAATATTTACTTGGGGATATTAGATCAATAGGTATCACACCCAAATGTTTACAATGATATTGAAATGTCTCTTTAGAAAGAGTCTTCATTAAGATGTCAGAAGTTGGATCATTTCTCTTGAAATAGATGAGGGACTCTTGCATCTCTTCAACTTTTTTATTTACGAAATGATTTTTTCCTAAGGAAGGAGAACTTTAACAATACAAAGCTGTAGGTGCTTGTAGAGGAGAGCCCAAAACTTCACTTTGATTCCTTAGAGATTATTTCATTACATGTGTACATTCTGAAGAAATAATTGATCCTATAATAAGGAAATAACAACAAGTAGATCTCCCATCATTGGGATCTCCTAGATCCAAATTAGTAAAATCTTTAAAAGAAACATCATATTGAGAATCATCAAAGGAATCAGTCATTGAATCAATAATGCAATCATCAGTTACATAAAGAAAATTTGCAATGGAATCATCATCAAGAGGAGTAGAGCTAGTATCATCACCATTATCAATAGTGTAGTGATCATTATTGTCCTTCATAACAACCATAGGATTAGTACTATATTCAGAGAAATCATGAACTTGATTTTGAGCAATACACATATCTCCACTAGGAGAGTCAAAATAAGGTAAAGTAACATTAAGGAAGGTAGAAATAATATCCTTTTCTTGTTCTAAAATATCATCAAAAGGATGTTGGTTTATGTGGAGTCTGATTAGTCCCCAAGTGGGCTGACTTGTTCTAACCCTAAAGTGACAAAAAGATTGTATAAATTGGCTTAGGGTTAGGGTTTGTATAATGTTGTATGTTTTATGGTGCTATTGAGCTGTAAGGAATTTGTGCATTGCAATCATATTCCAATCACTAGATAATAATAAGAGTTGACTTTGTTGTTTGGTGGACATAGCCTAGAGATTGGGTGAACCATGTTAAATCTTTGTGTCTTGTGTTCTCTTCTGTTTTGGTTTATTATTCTCTGATATTGGTTATATTTTTGCATGTAATTGTTAGTTCTATCTTGTTAATCATAACAAGTGGTATCAGAGAGAGGTTGTGTTTAGTTACCCTCTACAGGAAGATCTCACGGTTTAGTGGATGTCTCACAGTTGAGTGGGATCAATGGAAGACAAGGGTAGATTGAAGGTTGAGAATTTTAATGGACAGAACTTTCAGTTATGGAAAATGCAGATGGAGGACTATCTCTATCAGAAGGATTTATGGTGACCATTGGGAGGAGTGGCTAAGAAAGATGCATCTATGTCTCAAGAGGTTTGGGATATTCTAGATGGAAAGGAATTGGGTAGAAATCACTTATTCCTAGCACAATCGGTGGCGTTTAATATTACCAAAGCAAAGACAACTAAAGAGTGGATGAAAACCTTAGCAAAGTTGTATGAAAAGCCTTCCACTTTGAATAAGATATTTCTTATGAAGAATTTATTTAATATTAAGATGGTAGAAGGTGGGTGAGTGACTAATCATTTAAATTAGTTTAATACAATTACTAGTCAATTATCTTCTGTGAGTATAAATTTTGATGAAGAAATTAGGGCTCTTTTGATTCTATGTTCTTTACCAGAAAGTTGGAGTAGCTTGATAATGGTTTTTAGTAACTCTATTTCTAATTTGAATGCCCTAAAATTTGATGATGTTTTTGGTTTTATTCTAAGTGAGAAAATTTGTAGAAAAAGCTTAGGCATATCTACATCAGGTAGTTTTTTGAATGCTGAAAGTAGAGGCAGAAAAAGAGATAGAGGAAACAACTTTGGAAATCATGGGAAATCATGAGGGAAGTCAAAGCGAAAGAGGTCTCAATCAAGAGGACCTAGTGAATACTGGTACTGTGGAAAACCAAGTCATAAGAAGAAAGATTGTTGGTATTGGAAGAATAAAGAAGGAGACAAACAAGAAGGCAATAAGGAGGCAAATGTGGTAAGTAATATATCTGAAGATGATGTTTTGATTCTTTCCCTTGAGAATGTTGATGATTCATGGGTTCTATATTCAGGGGCTTCTTTTCATGTTACACCCCATAGGAGTTATTTTATTGATTATGTCCAAGGTGATTTTGGGCAAGTTTATTTGGGAGATAATGAACCTTGTCAAATTGTTGGGAAGGGAAGAATTAAGATTAAGTTGCATAATGGGAATGATTGGCTACTACAAGAGGTTAGACATGTTCCAAGGCTGAGTAGAAATTTAGTTTTAGTAGGGAAACTAGGTGATGAGGGTTTCACAGTTACTTTTAATGATACAAATTGGAAGGTTTCAAAAGGTTACTTAGTAGTAGAAAAATGTGTGAAAGTAGGCACCTTATATCTTTGTACACGAAATGATGTTCCTTCTACTCTAATTATTACAGAGAAAAGTGAATGTTCAGGAACACTTGCTATAGTTGAGCAGGTAGAAAATGAAACAGTCATTGTGGATACCAAAACACCGCTATGGCACAAGAAACTTGGGCACATGAGTGAGAAAGGTATGAAATTACTTCACTCAAAGAAAGTATTACCAGGTTTGAAATGTGTAAATTTGGATTTTTGTGAAAGTTGTGTGTATGGGAAACAAAAGAGGGTCAGTTTCTTGAAGGGTGGGAAGGAAAAAAAAGATGATAAATTAGATCTTGTGCATACATATGTATGGGGGCCAGCTCATGTATCTTCCTTTGGTGACTCTTTGTATTATGTTACTTTCATGGATGATGCAACTAGGAAAGTATGGATTTATTTCCTTAGGCAGAAATGTGAAGTATTTGAAATGTTTAAAAAATGGAAAAGCTTGGTTGAAAATGAGACTGGTAAAAGATTAAAATATCTTAGATCTGATAACGGTGGTGAGTATTGCAGAAAATAATTTGAAGATTATTGTTCCTCTAATGGTATTCGTAGGCAGAAAATGGTTCCAAGGACTCCACAAGAAAATGGAGTGGTTGAATGCATGAACATGACAATAGTGGAGCATGCAAGGACTATGATACTGCATGTTGGGATCCCCTTAAGAAAGTGGGCAGAGGCTATAAATAATGTTGTTTATTTAATTAACAAAGGTCCCTCCACTCTTTTGGGTTGTAGTATTCTAGAGGAAGAATAGACGGGTAAGAAGGTAAGTTATTCTTTTCTCAAAACCTTCGATTGTGAAGTATTTGCACATATAGATTTTGAAAATAGAACCAATTTGGAAGAAAAATCAAAGAAATGTGTATTTCTTGGATATGACATTGATGAATTTGCTATTGAATTTTTTATTCTGAAAATCACAAAATTGTAAGAAGCATGGATGTCATATTCAATTATAAAATATTGTACAAACATCTGTTGTGACTGCATGAGAAGAAATACATCAATTATGTAGAGTTGGATGATACTCCAAAAGATAGTATTCTAGTAATTCCTTATGCTCCGCAAAAACAACAACAAAAAATACCACACACCCCAATGAATGTTAGACAGTCAACAAGGATAAGTAGACTTCTAGATATATTTTCCCCTTCTTTGTATTCCATTTATTAACTAATTTTGGTGAACCTAAATTTTATAATGAAGCTATGTAGGTAGATACAAATCTTCAATGGGAGTCTACAATGACAGAAGAAATGGACTCTTTGCTGAAAAATCAAACTTGGAATTTTTGTAAGTTACCTGCAAGTAAATAGGCTTTGCAAAATAAATGGGTTTACAGGTTGAAAGAAGAAGATGGAGGTAAGACAAGATTTAAAGCTAGATTAGTCATTAAAGGATTTTCACATAAACATGGTATTGATTTTGATGAGATATTTTCTCTAGTTGTTAAACTATTCATACTGTTTTAAGTATTGTGGCTACAGAAGATTTGCATTTATAGCATCTTGATGTTAAAACATTTTTTCTTCATGGTGATTTGAATGAAGAAATATATATGGTACATCCACGGGGATTTGAGGTCAATGGTAAGGAGAGTTTAGTGTGAATATTGTAGAAAAGTTTATATGTCTTGAAGCAAGTACCTCAAAAATGGTATATTAAGTTTGATACTTTTATGAATGAGAATGGATACACTCAATGTAATTATGACCATTATGTTTATTTAAAGAGGTTAAATGGGGACAACTACATTATTCTATGTTTATATGTTGATGATATTCTTGTAGCTGAGTGTAACATGGATCGTATTAAGGGGTTGAAACAATAGTTAGCAAAATATTTTGCTATGAAGGACTTGGGGGAAATGAAACAAATCCTTGGCATGAAAATTTGCAGAGATAGGAAGAATAGAAAATTAACTCTATCTCAAGTTGATTATGCTGAAAAGGTGTTGCAAAGATTCTCCATGAAGGATGCCAAAGCTGTCACTACACCTTTGTCTGGTCATTTCTAATTGTCTAAGGAGATGTGTCCAAAGACACCAGAAGAAGAGGAAAAAATGTCTAGGATACCTTATGCTTCAGCTGTAGGAAGCTGAATGTATGCTATGGTATGTACTAGACTAGACATTGCACATGTAGTGGGAGTCGTTAGTAGGTATATGAGTCACCCTGGGATTGAGCATTGGAATGCAGTCAAATGGATTCTGAGATATTTGAGAGGTATATCTAATATGTGTTTACACTTTGGGGGCTCTACTACTACTGTTCATGGCTATGTTGACTCAGATTTGGTAGGAGATATAGATACCAGGAGAAGTACTATAGGTTATGTATTTACTGTGTGTGGGACAAGATTGAGTTGGATTTCCTTGTTACAAAAGGTGAATGCTTTATCCACTACAAAGGTAGAGCATTTTGCTACTATAGAGGCATCCAAGGAGATGATATGTCTTCAATTGTTCATGGAAGAATTGGTATATCCACCGATAGATAACTATCTTTATTTAGATAGTCAAAGTGTCATTTATCTTGTGAATAATTTTTCTTTGCACTCAAAAACAAAGCACATAAAGTTGCGGTATCATTTCATTGGGTCAGTTTTGGATGATGGGCAGTTAAATATGGAAAAGATATATACAAATGATAATATAGTAGATATGTTTACAAAGGTTGTGATAAGGGAGAAGCTGAATTATTGTTCAACTTCCTTGGTCTTCTAGTTTGAATAGACTAACAGAGAAACAGAGTCCAGGAAGGTTGGATCTAGTGGGAGCTTCATAGGGTATTAGTTTAGCTACAGGATCAATCTACAAGTGGGAGAATTGTTGGTTTATGTGGAGTCTGATCAATCCCCAAGTGGGCTGACTTGTTCTAACCCTAAAGCTGAATAAATATTGTATAAATTGGCTTAGGGTTATGGTTTTGTATAATGTTGTATGTTTTATGGTGGTATTGAGTTGTAAGGAATTTGTGCATTCCAATCAGATTGTAATCACTGGATAATAATAAGAATGGACTTTGTTGTTTGGTGGACGTAGCCCAGAGATTGGGTGAACCACGTTAAATCTTTGTGTCTTGTGTTCTCTTTTGTTTTGGTTTATTATTCTCTAATATTAGTTATATTTCTACATGTAATTGTTATTTCTTTCTTGTTAATCCTAACAAAGGAGAATAAGAATCATCATATTTTATTTCATCACATGAAGAGGCAATATCATCCTTTTGAATTACTTTTTTTTCTTGAGGAAGATATTAATCTATGGGATTATCCAAAGAGTAGCCATCATCATATGGTTTATCCCAAATAGTAGAATTATCATAGTGAGAATTAGACATCCCATAACGAATAGTAAAAGCTTGATGAGTGTTATTATTATGAGATTTTTTTTATTAGGAGCAGATGACTTCTCATGTTTGAGTTTATTAAAACAATTATTGATTACATGACCATCTTGTTGGTTCCTTTTTATGTTGTAATAGAAACAACAACAACATCTTTCCTTTATGACTATTTTATAGAGGAGCCACCTTCAAATATATGTTCATGCAAGAAAAGGACCAACTAACAAGCACTCTCTTAATACTTATACACTTTAGGCCCTGCTACACCAAGGGGGGCTACCCTACAATACCTTCTGATATGTCTTAAAAGGCACTATCAAGCAGTAATCTCACAATAAATCAACATGACCAGGAGATACTAGGTGATTGGCTAATTACCCATTGAACATCAACCATAAGATGGAGTGTGAGAAACAAAATTATTAAAAACTGATACAAAAGTAGACTTAATGGATTTTAAAATTTTTTCTTATAGGAACAAACAGCTAATTATGCAACTAGATATGCAATAAAACAAAACTTATCAGCTTTAGATCAGTGCTTTATCGATTGGGCTATATTCTGACTCAGCTATGGTATGCTAAAATTAATGTTCACCAAAGACTTCAAATCATAATACAATCATCCCATAACCCCTACTACTAATAGAATCCTTGCAATGTGTCATATGAATCTATGCATAAATTAGAGCCTAATTTATTCTGATCCTGGATCAGAACTCTCAAATAAGCACATAAACACAGATAAAACTATGCTAATGAATTGGAAAATCCATAACTCATATGACACATAACACAGGAGATATTGGAATCTAGATCTTTGTATTAAGTTTAGAAAATCTTATTTTGGTATACAAAAGGCACTTAGAAATAACCTCTACCATAACTTGCAAAAGATCTCTCAAATTTATTTCTAATTTCTTACACTATCTAGTACAAATTATGCTATTATTCCCCTCTTGACTAAAAACCTTTACAATATGTTTTTCAAATAAAACTTTCAGCCCTTTCCAATGATCTTGGGAATCCTTTTATAGATTAGGATTGTAACAAGCTTCGGATCAATTGGAATAAGGACAAAATCAACGACTCACTAAAAAGACAAAAATAGCTAATGGAGTGATAACCACTCTTGTTACAATAGATATTCACCCAATTTTTTCTTCTGACCGCTTTGAACTTGCAAGTGCTTCAAAGTTTCTCAGTGTGAGCCATCTGGAATCTGTTGTCTCTGATGTTGGTGATGTATGATCTTTACTCTCAACTATATCAACCAACTTGTTGGGCTTCTTCATCCACCTGCATGTTGTCACCTTTACCTGGATCAACAATTTTGTACTTGTCTTTCCAAGAAATGTACACCTCATCACTTAGACAGTTGAAATTGAGAGCCTCACCTTTTCTGTTGTTAATTTCCTTCTAGGTGGTATAGGCCTTTTAAATTTCATTTGACCAAAATGCAAAAAATGATCTAGCTTTGCCAACTATCTCAACTATTTGAACAAATAGCAATGTGCTTTCCAATGTTATTATGCTATTGGTCCTTTCTGCCAAAGCTTCATTCCTTTTTTGATGCCATAGCACCTCATCCTTGATATTTCCATTTTCCCTGAAGAGATTTGGAAACATTTCATAACAATCCTTTGAATATTCCCTTTTCAGGGCCATTACCTTTATAGTGATGATGCTCCTCCTTATGTCCATGTCCATAAGTAGTTTGAAACATTTATGAGTGCCATCCAAGACTATGTCAACATCATTCTCCTTCTTACAAGTGCTATGGAAGAATTTCAACTCTCCTCCCTTTCCTTTCCACTTAAGCACCAACTGGACTAATTTGTCCTTATCTACATCATACTCATTCATCATACTAACAATTTTCTTACCCTATACACATATGGTAGTAGGCACTAATTCATGTGTACAATGCATTAGAGTGCTATGTATCTTATCTACATATTTTTTCTTCACCCATGCCTTTGCTTCTCTGAAGGCTAAAAATTTCTCAACTCACCCTTTATTTAGCCTTTCAAGCTCTACTCTCTCAGCAATTAATTTGGCCTTTTCTTTCTCAACCTCCTCTAATGTAGTAAAAGTTGATGGTGCAGGGGAAGGAGGATAAGTGATAACAAGGCTTGGTGAGGATGGCTAGTTAGGGTCTTGTGTAATCCTCTTTTGTGGAACAACTTGGGCTGTTTGCTTTCCCTCTAGGAAATAAATCCTATCATCCTTTTGCAAAGATTTGACCCTCTCATTATTGTAATATTTCAGAACAAATTCATACTTATGGGTTAGGCTTTTGAAAGCATCTTCTTCTTCTTAGCTATCTTCAAACTCAACTTGGTAGTTTTCAAAGTAAGGTTAGCTACTTCTACCCCTGAAGTATCTAACACTCTTTTGATTATGAGGCTGCATGCACTCTCAGCCTCCTCATCTTCATTTATTCTCCTTTTATCTTTCCTCTTTAAGGACCATATTGCCAATGTTGCATGATCCTCACTGAACTGGGCACCAATGGATGTCCCACCAGTGTGCATTGGTTTGGCTTCCTTTATTACAACATCAAATACAATTGCATCAACTAAATCCCACTGGGGTAATATAAGGACTCCTTTCTTCTTTACCAATTCCCGGACTTCTTCAGGGGTTATCTTGCCAAATTTAGCCATCGAATCTTGCTTGATCTCCTTTCCAATGTCTTCCTTGCTCTAGTTTGGATGAGCTTCTTGCAATTTGTGACATTTATCCTTGAAATCATCAATATGGGTTCTCCATAAGAATTGAATAAAGGCCCTAGCCTTAACAAAATTGTCATTAGATAGAAATTTTTCACTGGCATGTTTGGTTAAAGGGTCCATCCCCTTTCCCTTAAACTCTACTACTGTAAGATCCAAAGATGTATGCCTAGGTGCCTCTGGTGCTCCTTGTAGCTCCTGGGCTGTGATAAAAACTTTCCCTGTATTTCCCATTTGGACCAATTGTTGTGCAATAGCTTGGTTATCCATTTGTAGAGGGGACTGAGAAGGGGAGTATACCTCACTTTCTTATTCTTTTCCTTCCATCTTCTGCCTCTTTGGAGATGGAATTCTCTGAGTACTAGTATCTGCTGGTCTCTTTCCCTTTTGATTATAATTTTTATCAATCTTGGGCATAATTGTATTGTACCCTCTTCTTTTATAGACCACATAATTCCTAGGTGGGACTAACCTTCCCTATGTAACTCTGCTCAGAATAGCCTTGGATTTTTCTGGCTTAGTTTCTATTACTTTGTTCTTCTTTTGGTTAAGAGTCTGCATTATGTCTTCAAACATTTTCATCAAAGACTCAATCTTTTTACCCCAGGGAGAAAATACCTTTAAAGGATCATAGGATCTGTCAAAATTCTGAATAAAATCCAGAGATTTCTTATATACCAACCATTTCTCTTTCCTAAATTCTCAATCATTCAGATCAAAAAAATTTCTTATGATGTCCTTTGGGAAATTGAATTGGTGGTCAAGTGTTAGGCACTTAGTCCTTTTCCTAAACATATTCATAATAAAACCTTCATTGTTTGCACATCTTGACACAGATGTTTCTAGATGGTATGGCTCAAAATACTAGTCAAAATGTGTCCATCCTCCCTTTGTAATAATGAAGTGATGGGCTCTAGTGAGGGTAGGGAAAATACTTTTCTGTATCTTTTCTGTCAAGGCTTCTTCTTGCAATCCACCCATTTGCCTCAAAATTTATGCTATCCCAATCTTCAATGGCACTCTGTAAGGCACAACATTAGGGGTTCCCCTGAATCCATAAACTCTGATGACTATAGAGACAGGGTACAAGACAAGATCTCCCCAATTGTGAAATTTTTTTAATTCTTGGGCATAATCCATAGGTCTTAGTAGTCTCATCATGTCTATGTGGATTCTAGGGTTTTTCTTTGCATAATAGGGATTTAAGCCTAGCAGTGAAAACTATATTAAAATTTACATAACTGGCTTCCTCTCTATCCCAAGATAAATCAGCACTCCATAGCTAGACAGGCAAATCCTCATCATCCTGAAATTTAGTAAGGTCCATTTATTCTTCAAAAACATCAGCACTATTGAATAAAATCATGTGCATCATTATAGAATACCACCCCATTGGCTTGAGTATATTTTTATCTGTGATGCCTATTAAAAGCTTAAGCATTAGCTCAGCAATGTAAGAAGCATATTCAAAAAATACTGATAGGTGGGGATGCAAAATCTTGACAACCATAAGCATTATATGAATAGGCATTGTTGCTTCTTCATCTTCTCCTAACAAAAGGTACATAGCACTATACATTTTTCTAGCCTTACAATTGAATAGTCCAGTTTGAATGGCTCTGGTGTGTTTGGGCCCACAATAATCAAATCCCATATCTTATTGAAGTATCCTTTTAAAGCCTAATTCCTATATTACTCATTCTAAGTCTAGTAGACTTGTTTTAAATAGTTGAAGTCAATGTCATCAATTTGAATTGATAGGTCACTTAATTTGAATATTCTTCTGATTTCATCGACTGTGATAGTCAACAACACATTTCCCTCTGTGTCTCTTAAAACCTTGGATACCCTCTCGTATGTGTTTTCTATTAAAGTGAAAAGGTTTGTATCCATAAACACCCCAAGCACTATCAATTTACCTACATCAAGATCCCATATGTTTCAATCTAGGGAGGGAGCATTTCTCTTACTGTAAGCAATTTTAAACAAATTTAAACCATTTATACCAGTCCTGGCATCTTTGGCCCATTTACTTGTATCGTTCAAACCCTCCTCGACTCTAAAATGGGGATGTCCTGGAACTATTTTCTTAGCCTAGGTAGCATCACCTATGGAGCCATTCAACTACTATAGAAGGTTGTCTCTAACATTTCTATTTTGATATTCTACCTTGCCAGATAATTCAATCCTAGGGGTCATTTTTTGAAACTAGGGCTTTTTACGAGACTGATATTCAGATTTAAATAAGAACTCTAAGACCTTTTCAACTTTCAAATTTCACTACATGCATGAATTTATGTTGTATCACAAGAGACTTACCTGATCTACAATTTGTCGTAAAGAGCTGAATCTCACTGTAATTTTGATCTTTGCCTGAATGATTTCAATGAGTTATGGCAGCTTCAATTTTAAGCAATGAATTATATTGCCTCAATCAAATCAGGATTTTGCATTGAATTGAACTGAAGTGGCCACACATCCTAAAATCAATTTTCCTGGTTCAAACTTCATGGCTTAATGGCTCAATGATGATCACTTTTAAGAATTTTGAATCTGGATCGTAGATCTCCAATAACATCTCCTTCATCTGACGGCTCTCATATCTTCTTGGAAACAACTGTTCATGTAGGATACATGTCAACATGACTTGATCGCTTAAATGCTAGATCTTCTTCAATTTTCTTTTAAGCGATCAATTCAACCGTCTGATTCACCTTAACTTGGCTACAAGTTATTCCATCTTGAGCTTACTGACTGTGGCTACAATGTCATCCTCTTTGACACATGTCAACACGGCTTAATGGCTTAATCACTAGATCTTGCACACCTTTCCTTTAATTCATTAAGTTATTCATCCAATATTTTCCAACTTGCATCTTACTTAACATCATTTATGCATTGTACCAGACCCACTTCCTCTACCATGCGTCACCATGACTTAATCACTTATCCATTAGATGTCAATCACTTTACCTTTAAGTGATTAAGTCGACCATCAGATCTTTTTGTACATGCTCTGTCTTTAGTTCTTCCTTTATGACCTCAGCTGAACCCACTAGGACACATGGCATCACAACTTAATCACTTTTGTAATAGATTTCATGCACTTCAACTTTAAGCGATTAAGTCAGCTGTTAGATCTTCAACAAATTGTTCACCTTTTACCCTGCGGTCAACTTCACCTTTAGTGGAATAGATGTCAGTACTTGGACATGCATCATCACTTCTTAATGTCTTAGACGCTAGATCTTGCACATCTTTTCCATAAGCGATTAAGCCCATCATCAGATTTTTCCACTATTTAATATCCACCATATTGCGCTTGGACAGGTGCCACATCATTTCAAAGGCATGCATCACTCAAACTTAATCGCTTAAAGGATAGATCTCAATCATGTTGGGATCAAGCAATTAATCCTCCCATCCGATGGAAATACATCCACCCACTATTTAACTAAGATCCTTTTCAACCATTGGACCCACCAAAGACACATGCCAACATGACTTAATGGCTTAAATGATAGATTTCGAGCACTTCAGGAATAATCCATTAAGCAGGCCATTAGATAAAATAAACTTGCTTGACTAATAATGGATTCAATTAAAACACTCACGGACATTGGACTTAGAGAATAATACATGACCACGGGGTTAGGACACCGACAACTTAATAAACATGAACATTTTAAACAAAACCCATTCGATACATGACCTTAAGTGATAAAAATTAACATGAAATTATAAACCTTTTCAAAACTTAGGGTTTTAGGACCAAAATTTATGCTATGAAACATGAAACAAGGGTTTTTTCAAGTATTCTTCACAAGACATTTTGCAAAAATAGGCCAGGGACTTACTTTTAAACTTTTTTTTAATAGACCTGACAGTGGCTCTTTCTAGGGATGAATACCTCTTGTAGGTGTTACAAGAATTTAGAATCTCAAGGGGGAAGACCAACCTACTGGAAAACAAAACTACTCACACAATAGGAAAGCAAACTAGGCTAAGTTAGAAAGAAGCACACTAGCAGAAAAACACTATGTATACAATCCTAATGTTCATGGATAATTATACTTCATGAGAAGTATAACTTCAAGAACTGTCCATGAACTGGCAGTTCTAAAATATTTCTAGTAAGCTCTTTCTCTAAATATGAATTTTTCCCATACCTTTCATGGACAATATAAGGTCCCAACCAAATTGGTTCAAATTTTCCATGCTTTCCTTTATCTTCCAACCTGGTAATCCACATGAGAACATAATCTCCCACATCAAAATTTCTTGAGACTCTTATTTTGTCATACAAGTTCTTCACCTGCAATTGGAGTTTTGCATTTTTCACAGAAGCTTCCCTCCTTGCTTCATCTAAATCCACCAAGTCATTAATTCTCAATTGCATGTCAGTATCAATATCATCATTATAAGTCTGAACAAACTTGTACATCTGCATCAAATTTTTTTGGGGCAATCTTTCTCGGATTCCATAAACTAGATCAAAAGGTGCACATCCAATATCCCTTTATGATGTCACCCTGTCTGCCCATACAACCAATGTTAACTTTGTTAACTTTGAATCCTAGGCCTTCTTGTTTATATCTAGAACTCTTTTAATAATCTTGAGGAGGCTCTTATTTATGGATTCAGCTTGGCCATTCCCTTATGGATGTTAGGGTGTAGAATAAGAGGTCTGAATACCATATTCAGCACAAAAATTGACATATTCCTTAGATTTAAAACACATGGCATTATCTGAGATTATCTTCTCTGGGCGCCCAATTCTATTAATTATGTTCTTTAGTAAAAAATCAATTAGTAATTTACTTGTAGCTCTCTTAGTGGGAATTGCTTCCACCCACTTAGTAAAGTACTCTATAGCTACAACAATCCATGAATGTCCTCCACTATACTTTGTAGCTATTTCTCCTATAAAATCAATACCCCATTGTTGAAAAGGGGCTTGAACTTCCAATGGTGTGAGGGGCACATTACTTGAGAATTTTAGCCTACCATGGAAATGTTGGCAAGCATCACATCTTTTAACCAATTGATAAGCATTTTTAAAAATAATTGGCCACCAGAACCCTTCTCTCAAAATATTATGTGCAGTAGTCTTGGCCATGTAATGGCCACCACACACTCCATTATACATCTCTTGCAAGATCCTATTTTCTTGTTCTTTATCAACACACTTCAATAAAAATCCTTTAGGACTCATCCACCACAATTCATCTCTAATAAGGGCAAAACAGATTGCTTGCAATTTTAGTGTTCTTTTCTTATTTTCATCCATGCCATGTGGACAATTCATCCTTTGTAAATAATAAATAATGTTAGTGTACCAGTCACAATGGTCAAGGTTACAGATGAAAGGTCTTTTCTCTTCTTATAGGGTATTAACGTGATTAGCATCCAAGTTAGCACTAACCATTAGTTTGGCTAAACCCATCCCTCTAACCAATTTAGTGATTTGGATTTCTATATTGAACTCTTGAATCATATTTATCCATCTGCATCTCTTTCGTGACACCTCCTGTTGAGTAAAGATGTCCTTAACTTCTGCTGAAGAAACATAAGCCACTACAATAGCACCTATCAGATAACATCTAAAAGACTTCACAACTTTTACTAATGCATAGGCTTGTTTCTCAGTTATATCATAATTGAGCTCTATAGCCTATAATGATTTACTTAAAAAGGCAATAGGCTGCTCAAACCCTTCCTCATTCTTCTGTAATAACACAACAGCAATAGTGTGACAAGATGCAAATGAAAAAATATTCACGGGCTTTGAATAATCAAGAGTTCTCAAGATAGGGGCATCCTTAATAGATTGCTTGATTTCTTGAAAAGAATTGGTGTCCTCCCCATCCCATTCCATTTTAGCATCCTTCTTTAACATCTTTGAAATTGGTCTACTTTTCTCAGCAAAATTAGTGACAAATCTTCTGAGAAAATTCACCTATTCGAAGAATGACTATATTCCCTTGACATTTCTTGGGATGGGAAATTTTTCAATAGCAGCTACCCTATGTGGGTTAATTCTAACCCCTTCTTTTGAAATTATGTGACTCAATAACTTACCTTTTGTCACCCCAAAGATGCATTTCTTGGGATTGAGAGAAATTCCAAATTCTAAGGCTCTTTAAAAAAAAAATTCGAAATGCTCACAATGTTGCTCTTCCTTCTTTGAATAAGCTATGAGATCATCCTGATAGACCTCAAGAAATTTTTGCAGGAAGTCTGAAAATGCAACATCCATGGCCCTTTGAAAATTATCCCCAACATTTATCAAACCAAAAGGCATCCTCACATACGCATATGTTCCCCATGGCGTGGTGAAAGCATTCTTAAACTGCTCTAATTCTTTGACCATAATCAGGTTATACCCACAGAATCCATCCATCATGGACATAAGTTCACATCCTCTGACCCTCTATAGCATATTATCCATGTTGGGGAGAGAATAGTTATCCTTCAAGGAAGATATGTTCAAATTTCTGAAAGCCACACACAGCCTGATATCCCCATTCTTCTTTCTAACAGGGACCAGATTAGAAAGCCAGGAAGAATGTCTAATGGGCTTGATTATCCCAGCATCTTTCATCTTTTGCAATTCCTGTTCCACCTTAGGCCTAAGGGTAGGATTTATGGGTCTTTTCTTTTTCCTAAAGGGCTTGGCATCTTCCTTCAATGGAATTTCATGTTGAAACAGTTCCTCATTATATACCTTTAGGTCATCATATTTCCAAGAAAAGAATTTTTGTATTTCCTTAAAAGATCAGTCAGATCCTTCTTCACCTTGGGTGACATTTTCTTACCAATAAATAAATTATTAGGAACTTCTTTTGTTCCCACATTAAACTCCTCCAAATCTTCAGATCTATTTACACATGTAATAGAATAAGGTCTGCCCTTACTATCAAAGGCCCTCTCCAAAACAACTAGTCCCTTTGGGACTTTATTTGACTTTAGATACTATATCTCCTTTCCCAAAATAGTATCTTTTCCATCAATTTTTTTCACATACTTTGTGAAATCTATCTCTTTATTATCAAGACCTTCCTCACAATACAAAAATCTAAGAATGTCTACATCATCATCAAACACTTGCCAGCTATCAACATTGTTAGGTATTGAAGGCCTAGTTTGAACTTCTATCTTAGAAATTCCAGCAAAGATAATGTCTTCTGGCCTTAAAGAAATGTTGGCTAACATACTTGCCATTTTTTTTTGGCTTCTATCCATCTAATCAATACTGAATGCATCAAAACTCTATATCTCATCCCATGCTGCATTTCAATACTGCTTCAATCTATGGTTCTTTGATGCATATTTAGATCCGATCTGATGTACCACTAGCTTAGAATCTCCAATAACTCTGACGCACTTAATTCCATGTCTTGCAACTAGTCTTAGACCTATCAATAGAGCCTCATATTCTACTACATTATTTGTACAATTAAATAGCAGATAAAATGAAAATTTGAAGGTTTTTCCAGAGGGAAATATCAACAAAAATCCAGCACTAGCCCCCTCAGAGTTGGAACCATCAAAATACATTATCCATAAATTAGATTGTTCAGATAAATTATTTAAATCTTTTGAGAACAATGTAGGTTGTGATCCTTTTACAACTTGACTTTCCTGCACTTGAAATGACCCCATTTCAGTATCCAAGAAACAATTCATGTTATTATCATCATTTTCTTCAATCATATGAGGAGTTCTAGTTTCCCTTGATACTTTGACATTTTCACCACTTATGTTGAAAGTGGCAAATGATAAATCACATTGAATGCTTCCCCCCATAGATGCACTCCATTTTCTCAAAAATAACATTCCATATTAGGGGGAATGTCTACGACAAATACACTCATAGTCAACACTTTATCAGGGAAAGGTGCCAAATTGTAAGGCAAAGCCTTAATAGTACCTATGACAGGAACCTCTCTAGAATCCATAGCTTGGCATCTCCCATGTGGAGTGTCTACCTTTAGTCCCATAGACCTCATTAATTCTGCATGCATAATAGTATTGGATGCTCTAAAGTCAATCATGCAGTTCTTCAACATTTTTCCATTTATTAACAATGTTAGGAAAAAAGGATGGACTATTTCTATAGTAGTGCTAACAATATTGGTATCTAAATAAATTTGTGGAATTTTTTATACCAGTTCATTAGATTCCTTTGATGACTTATCCTTAGTGTTTATAGCTAGATTTCTGGTTTTGATTGTGTGTGTTTTTAAGCATCAACGTTTCAGATCACACTCCGTGATCCATCATCAGGATGAGAGAACAATAAGGAGAAAATAATAAGCAGAAAACTCAGCCTCACTCAAAGGATAAAAAGGGAAGGGTTGGGGGGAGAAAGAAGGCACGGAAAGCAAGGGGGAAAGAATAAAATAATAAGAATAAAAGACTACCAAGGGTAAAAAAGAACAATAAAAACAATAATAATAATGATAATAA
>MU225798.1:2910322-2921895 GCA_018584345.1 Thuja plicata | reverse complement strand
CAAATATATATATATATATATATATATATATATATATATATATATATATGTATGTAGACACCCACAGAAGAAAATACAAAAAAATAAACACCAGAATAAAAATACGAATACATACACAAACATAAAGAAAAATAGAAATGTACATCTATATATATATACACACACTTTCTTGTTTTGTTCTGTAGTTTTGGTAGAGCTAACACTCTTCACCCATGTCAGAGTCTTTTCCTTGTGCTCTCCTATCCTCGTCATTTCTAATAGAGGCACTTTAACAGTTATCTGAGACAAAATTTGTCCCATATCCATAGGGGTATATGTCATATCAAAAATGTTTGATTTATGATTTGTGAAATCCACATCTTCTTCTTGAGCAGCCACTTTAGCTTCATTTCCCCTATGTGGTTTGTCCTCCTTTTTTGGATGAGGTAAAAAAATCTCTGGTGTCTTCATCTTTTCTTTATACATGTTTGGGCTAGTAGGTTTATTTCCCTTCTTAATTAAAATCTTATGAGTACCCTCAGCCTATTTCTCCTTTTCCTGAGGCCTCTTGGTACTATTTGGGGCATCCTTGATAAAGATACCAGTAGGCTTTCCATCTGCATTTCCAACTACTCTGTTTCTCAGAACATAATTTCCCATTTCTTGTGCAACCATATTAGATGTGATCTCCGCTATCTCTTCATCATATGGCCTCCTCAAAATAGGGGTCTCATCACATCCTTCAACGTTGCATCTCATATTATCAAACTCCCAATCCTGTATATCATAATCATCAAGCTAATAATATATTTCTTCATTGAACAGTGAGGAAGTCATACCACAACCACTATCATCATATTCTTCCTCTTCATTTTCATCGGTGGCAGAAACTCTAGCAGCAATAAAACAATATTTAGGGTTGTGTGGGGATTGACAAGGTACACACCAGGGGTTTTCACTACACATATTTATAGAAGTCTTGTGCAGGGGGTCAAGAGTTTTTTCATCATACTTATCCTTCTTTGGTGGGATAATAGGTTTCCCATCCTTCCACTGAGTAGTATAAGGATAGTTATGCATCCTAGGCTATCTGTTGTAATTTCCATAGGAAGGCTTATCATTATTTGGAACCCTATTGTGACTACTTTCTCTAGGATTTAGGTTTTTTAAAGCATTCAAAATCATCTTAAGGTTATCATCCTCCTTAGGTTATGAAATCAGGGGTTTATCTGATTCTTTCTTATTATACCTCATGGGTTTCCAATCTTCTCTTATGCCCACTTTCCCGGAAACTCTTCTATTTGTCTCAATGTTGACTGCTACCTTATATTCCTCCCTAATATTCCTAGGGTTCTTATCTCTTAATAAATAACCCATTTTTGCATCAAAGGCATTAAGATAGGTAGTGAGACATACCTTGTCATCTAATCTCATTACTTGTAGCAACTTGTGCATTGCCCTCCAGAATCTGATATTGAATTCCACCACCTCTTCATTAGGGTTCTTTTTTATGTTCTTGAACTCATTCAGCATGAACCCTTCATTAGTTTTTTCCCCATATTGGTCCCTGAAACATTCTTTCATCTCATCCATGGACCCAATGCACTCATGGGGAAATCCTCTAAACCAGTCTATTGCATCCTCAGTTAGTGATTGCACAAATAATTTCATCATAACATCATCATGTGAAATTTCATAGTCATCAACCATATCCATAAAATGCGTTAGATGTTCTTCACATGTTATTACATTATTCCCAGCAAATTTAGGAAGCTTATCCCTAATCTTCTTAGGAATTTCATTGGGATACCTAGGGATTCCAAGAAAAATAAATTGTTTGTACCTTTCACTATAGACAAGAGTTTTTTGAGATAAAGTGTTACCTTGAGCATTTGAAGTGGTAGCACTTCTAGAATCAACAGGTGGTGGTATATTCTTTTCCAAGTTCAAAGATAATTTAGGAGTAGGACTAGCAGGATGAGGGCCAGATGTTTGCCTAAGGAATTCAATCTTGTTTTTCATTTCAAGAGCAGAAGCTTCCAGCTCAACCTTCTCTAATTCCTTGGCTATTATTTCCCTCTCTCTTTTGGCTCTCTCTAGCTTAGTTTCCAACTTCATCATGGGATCCATCATACTCCCTTTTCTCATTGGTTCCTTTATTTCAATAGCTACTACCTTTTTTTTACCTTTGTCCTTCGCCTTTGGTATGTCATATAATTGTTGAAAAACATGTTCATATTCCAGGTTCTCAGGTACAACAGTAGCATTCATTGCCTCTAAATCTCTGAGATGCCTTTTCAACTAGTTATATTGAATCTGAGCATGTCTAATTCTTTCTTCCTTTTCTCTTTCTCTTTTTTGTCTTAAGGAAATTTTCTCACGGATTTTTCTTTCCAACTCGCCCACCTCTTCAAAAATATCTTCAAAATCCACAAGAGTTACATCAGATTCTAAGTTTTCCTCTATGATGGTTCTTTCCCTTCTATGGTGATGGGCATGTGGTATTTTTAATGAGGGAGAGCTCAGATCACTTGGAGGATTCCTATTCTCTTCACCTCTACTCTTCGATCTAGGCCTTGTCTCATGTCCCTGAGACTTACCACGAACCACCTTTTTGGTATATCTAGGAATATTATTGACCCTTTCACTCTAAGAGTAATATTCCCCATAAATTCCAAATCTTGGCTATGCTTCATGCTCAACTTCTAAATTCTCTTCTTCATGATTAGGAGGGACAGGAGTATCCATTCTTATATTCCTTCTCTGCCTCCAGGTTTGTGGGGTAACTCTAGCGGAATTCTTGTTCACTCATTTCACAACTCTGGAAGTGGATGGAATCTCACCTTCCAATTCATTCTCAGGTCGACTGTTCATCTTGGACCTGGTATTTTTGTAACTCATAGTTAGATAATAGTGTATCAAATAATAATAACTCAGCACTGATGTAAAGATTTCTTTGAGTCACCACCCAACAAAATAAAAAGCCAAGAAAATACACAATAACTTTGAGTAACAAATTTATGTTATGGAAAGTTTTCATGGGTCATAAATACCAATACATTCTAAGCACTTATACTGATATATTCTCAAAATAACACAAGTCACTGGGATATGCAAAGACACAACTCTGTAGTACAATGGTCAACCAACTGGTAACGAAAAGTAAGTAGGCTAGGAGTCTAGCTCAACTTGAGAAACCTTACTCACTTATTGCAAATGAAACACACACAGTCCCCAACAGATTCACCATTTTGTTGGTTCCTTTTTATGGTTTAATAGAAACAACAACAACCTCTTTCCTTTATGATTATTTTATAGAAGAGCCACCTCCAAATATATGCTCATGCAAGAAAAGGACCAACTAACAACCACTCTCTTGATACTTGTACCCTTTAGACCCTACTACACCAAGGGGGGGATACCTTGTAATACCTTCTGATATGTCTTAAAAGGCACTATCGAGCAGTAATCTCACAATGACTCAACATGACCAGGAGATACTAGGTGATTGACTAATTACCCATTGAACATCAATCATGAGATGGAGTGTGAGATAGAAAATTATTATAAACTGATACAAAAGTACACTTAATGGATTTTAAAATGTTTTCTTATAGGAACATATAGCATATTATCCAACTAGATATGCATTAAAAACAAAAAAAAAATCAGCTTCAGATCAGTGCTTTATCCATTGGGCTATATTCTGACTCAGATACGGTATGTTGAAATTACTGTTCACCAAAGACTTCAAATCATAATACAATCATCCCATAACCCCTACTACTAATAGAATCCTTGCAAAGTGTCAGATGAATCTATGCATAAATCAAAGCCTAATTTAATCTGATCCTGGATTAGAACTCTCAAATAAGTACATAAACACAAATAAAACTATGCTAATGAATTGGAAAATCCATAACTCATATGACACATAATACAGGAGAGATTAGAATTGAGATCTTTGTATTAAGTTCAGAAAATCTTATTTTGGTATACAAAAGGCACTCAGAAATAACCTCTATAATAACTTGCAAAAAATCTCTCAACTTTATTTTTGACTTCTTACACTATCTAGTACAAATTATGCTATTATTCCCCTCTTGACTAAAAAACCTTTACAATATGTTTTTCAAATAAACTTTTTATCCCTTTCCAATGATCTTGGGAATCCTTTTATAGGTTAGGATTGCAACAAGCTTCGGATCAATTGGAATAAGGACAAAATTAATGACTCACTAGAAAGACAAAATAGCTAATGGAGTATAACCACTCTTGTTACAGTAGATATTCAACCAATTTTTTCTTCTAACTTCTTTGTACTTGCAACTACTTCAAAGTTGCTCAGTGTGAGCCATCTCGATTCTGTTGTCTCTGATGTTGGTGATGTATGATCTTTACTCTCAACTGTATCAACCAACTTGTTGGGATTTTTCATCCTCCTGCATGTTGTCACCTTCTCTTGGATCAACAGTTGTGTACTTGTCTTTCTGAGAAGTGTACACCTTATCACTTGGCCAGTTGAAATTGAGAAGCTCATCTTTTTTTTTGTTAATTTCCTTCCAGATGGTATAGGCCTTCTCAATCTCATCTGACCAAAATGAAAAAATGATCTAGCTTTTCCAAATATCTCAACTGTTTGAACAAACAACAATGTGATTTCTAGTTTTATGATGCTATTGGTCCTTGTTTCCAAAGCGTCATTCATCTACCGATGCCATAGCACCTCATCCTTGATATTTCTATTTTTCCTGAAGAGATTTGGAAATATTTCATAACATTCCTTTGAATATTCCCTTTTCAGGGCCATTACCTTTCTAATGATGATGCTCCTCCTTATGTCCATGTCCATGAGCATTTTGACACATTTATGAGTGCCAGTCAAGAATATGTCAACATACTTCTCCTTCTTGCAAGTTCTATGGAAGAATTTCAACTCTCCTCCCTTTCCTTTCCACTTATCCACCAACTAGTCTAATTTGTCCTTATCTACATCATACTCATTCATCATACTAACAATTTTCTTACCCTGTGCATATATGGCAGTAGGCACCAATTCATGTGTACAATGCATCAGAGTGCTATGTATCTTATCTACATATTTTTGCTTCACCCATGCCTCTGCTTCTCTGAAGGCTGTAGATAGGCTGTAGATTGCTCAACCAACTCTTTCTTTTTCCTTTCAAGCTCTGCTCTCTCAGCAATTAATCTGGCCTTTCTTGTTGAACCTCCTCTAATGTAGTAAAATTTGATGGTGCAGGGGAAGGAGGATAAGTGATAATGGGGCTTGATGAGGATGGCTGGTGAGGGTCTTGTGTAATCCTCTTTTGTGGAACAACTTGGGTTTTTTTCATTCCCTCTAGGAAAGCAATCCTATCATCCTTTTGCAAAGATTTGACCCTCTCATCATTGTAAGATTTCAGAACAACTTCATATTGATGGGTTAGGATTTTAAAAGAATCTTCTTGCTTCTCATCTACCTTCAAACTCAACTTGGAAGTTTGAAAATTAAGGTTAGATACTTCTACCCCTGAAGTATCTGACACTCTTTTGATTATGAGGCTGCCTACACTCTCAGCCTGCTCATCTTCATTTATTCTCCTTTATCTTTCCTCTTTAAGGACCATATTGCTAGTGCTGCATGATCCTCACTGAACTGGGCACCAGTGGATGTCTCACCAATTTACATTGGTTTGGCTTCCTTTCTTACAACATCAAATACAATTGCATTAGCTAAATCCCACTGGGGTAATATAAGGAATCCTTTCTTCTTTACCAATTCCCTTCCTTCTTCAGGGGTTATCTTGTCAAATTTAGCCATCAACTCTTGCTTGATCTCCTTTCCAATGTCTTCATTGCTCTAGTTTGGATGAGCTTCTTGCAATTTGTGACATTTATCCTTGAACTCATCAATATGGGTTCTCCATAAGAATTGAATAAAGGCCCTAGCCTTAACAAAATTGTCATTAGACAAAAATTCTTCACTGGCCTATTTGGTTACAGGGTCCAGCCCCTTTCCCTTAAAATCTACTATTGTAAGATCCAAAGATGTATGCCTAGGCGGCTCTGGCACTCCTTATAGCTCCTCAGATGTGATAAAAAATTGCCCTATATTTCCCATTTGGACCAATTGTTGTGCAATAGCTTGGTCATCCATTTGTAGAGGGGACTACGAAGGGGAGTATACCTCACTTGCTTATTCTTTTCCTTCCATCTTCTGCCTCTTTGGAGATGGCATTGTCTGAGTACTAGTATCTGCTAGCCTCTTTCCCTTTTGTTCATAAGTTTTATCAATCTTGGGAATAATTTTATTGTACCCTCTTATTTTATAGACGACATAATTCCCAGGTAGAACTACCCTTCCCTGTGTAACTCTGCTCAGAATAGCCTTAGCTTTTTCTAGCTCAGTTTCCATTTTTTTATTCTTCCTCTGGTTAAGATTCTACATTATGTCTTCAAACATTGTCATCAAAGAATCAATCATTTTGGCCCAGGGTGAAAATACCTTTAAAGGATCATAGGATCTGTCAGAATTATGAATACAATCTAGAGATTTCTTATATACCAACATTTCTCTTTCCTAACTTCTTGGTCATTCAGATCAAAAAAATTTCTTATGATATCCTTTGGGAAATTGAATTAGTGGTCAAGTGCTAGGCACTTAGTCCTTTTCCTAAACATATTCATAATAAAACCTTCATTATCTACACATCTTGACATAGATGTTGCTAGATGGTATGGCTCAAAATACTTGTCAAAATGTGTACATCCTCCCTTTGTAATAACGAAGTGATGGGCTCTGGTGAGGGTAGGGAAAATACTTCCCTTCATCTTGCTTGTCAAGGATTCTTCTTGCAATCAACCCATTTGCCTCAAAATTTATGATATCCCAATCTTCAATGGCACTCTATAAGGTAGAACATAAGGGGTTCCCCTAAATCCATAAACTCTGATGACTGTAAAGACATGGTACAAGATGAGATCTCCCCAAATGTGAACAATTTTTAATTATGGGGCATACTCCACAGGTCTTAGTAGTCTCATCATGTGTGTGTGCATTCTAGGGTTTTTCTTGCAGAACAAGGACTTAATCCTAGCAGCAAAAACTCTATCAAAATTTACATAACTAGCTTCCTCTCTATCCCAAGATAAATTAGCACTCCGCAGATGGACAGGCAAATCCTCATCATCTCAAAATTTAGTGAGGTCCATTTCTTCTTCAAAAACATCAACACTATTGAATATAATCATGTGCATCATTAGAGAATACCACCCTATTGGCTTGTGTATATTTTTATCTTTGATGCCTATTAAACCCTCATGCATTAGCTCAGCAATGTAAGAAGCATAATCAAAAACTACTGATAGGTAGGGATGCAAAATTTGGACAACCATAAGCATGATATGAATAGGCATTTTTGCTTCTTCATCTTCTCCTAACACAAGGCATAGAGCACTATACATTTTTCTAGCCTTACTATTGAAATAGTCTAGTTTGAATGGCTCTAGTGTGTTTGGGCCCACAACAATCAAATCCCCTATCTTATTGAAGTATCCTTTTAAAGCCTCATTCCTGTAGTAATCCTTCTGATTCTAGTAGACTTGTTTAAAATAGTTGAATTCAATGTCATCCATTTGAAGGGATAGGTCACTTAATTTGAATATTCTTCTGATTTCATCGGTTGTGACAATCAACAACACATTTTCCTCTATGTCTCTTAAAACCCTAGATACCCTATCATATGCATTTGATATTAAAGTGAAAAGGTCTATATCCATAAATACCCCAGGCACTATCAATTTACCTACATCGAGATCCCATATGTTGCAATCTGGAGAGAGAGCATTTCTCTAACTATAAGCAGTTTTAAACAAATTTAAACCATTTATACTAGTCCTGGCATCTTTGGCCCATCTACCCATATCGTACAAACCCTCCTTGACTCTAAAATGGGGATGTGAAAGAAATATTTTCTTAGCCTGGGTAGCATCACCTGTGGACCCACTCAACTGTTGTAAAAGGTCATCTCTAACATTTCTATTTTGATATTCTACCTTGCTAGAGAATTTAATCCCAGGGGCCATTTTCTAAAACTAGGGCCTTTTACGAGACTGATATTCAGATTTAAATAAGAACTCTGAGACCTTTTCAACTTTCAAATTTCACTACATGCATGAATATATTTTGTATCAAAAGAGACTTACCCATTCTACAATTTATCATAAAGAGTTGAATCTCACTGCAATTATGATCTTCGCCTGAATGATTTTGATGAATTATGGTAGCTTCAATTTTAAGCAATGAAATATATTGCCTCAATCAAATCAGTCTTTCACATTGAATTGAACTAAATTGGCCACATGTTCTGCAATCAATTTTCATAGTTTAAATTTCATGGCTTAATGACTCAATGACGATCAATTTTAAGAATTTTTAATCTAGACCGTAGATCTCCAACATCATCTCCTTCATCTGACGACTCTCATCTCTTCCCAAAAATAACTGTTCACCTGGGATACGTGTCAACATGACTTGATCACTTAAATGCTAGATTTCATTCACTTTTCTTTTAAGAGATCAATTCAATCATCTGATTCACCTTAACTTGGCTACAATTTATTCCATCTTGAGTTTACTGACCGTGGCTATGATGCCATCCTCTTGGACATGTGTCAAAATGGCTTAATGGCTTAATCACTAGATCTCGCGCACCTTTCCTTTAAGACATTAAGTGAGCCATCCAATCTTTTCCAACATGCATCTTACTTAACATCATTTCTACATTGTACTGGACCCACTTCCTCTGCCACATGTCACCATGACTTAATTGCTTATCGATTAGATGTCAATCACTTTACCTTTAAGCGATTATGTCGACCGTCAGATCTTTCTATACATGCTCTATCTTTAGTTCTTCCTTTATGACCTCAGCTGGACCCACTAGGACATGTGGCATCATGGATTAATCTCTTAAGTGATAGATTTTGTGCACTTCTCCTTTAAGAAATTAAGTCAGTCGTTAGATCTTCAACAAATTGTTCACCTTTTACCTGTTGGAATAGTCCCAGAGGATAACTGAGAGTGGGGGGGTGAATCAGTTATCCATAACTTTAATTCTTTTTCTTATTTAACTTTAGAATACAAAAAAGTAAATGCTTAATCATATAACATAGTACACAACACACAATTTGATTATGGGGAAACCAAATGGTCAAAACCCTGGTGGGAATTAGCACCCACAATGAACTATACTTGTTTATAGTAATCCCTGTTAGAAGATATTTCAACCCTATTAGGAGTTGTACTTTACAATGCAATAAGTATAGTGACCTAGTTAAGGGTCAAACCCTGTTAGGAGTCTTTTACAAATAACCCTATTAGGGGTGGTGGACTCACTATCCAAGAGCTCACTGCTCAAATGGTGAAGGCTACAACCTTCTGGATCTTTGATACACACTGTATCTGCAAGGTGAACTATTTCTGTAACACTGCTTGTCTGATCAGTTCCTTTTGTATGTTGATTCTTTAACCTCTTTTTAATCACTACAAAAATCTTGTCTTTACTCTAAAAGATTCTACTTCAATATATATATCATCCACATATGACAGATATATCTTTGCTGCTTTAACACTCTACTCTACTTTCTTATCTCTGGCTTTCACAACTTCTCTGATCACAAATGACCTTCTATAAGTACTTCCTCAAAGTATGAGATCATGGGACCTATAAGAAAAATCTTCATAACATCCTTATCGGCTCTACTACGCACGCAAGCATAATTACAACCGTGCAAGTATAAACTGAATAGACATGACACTTCACTAAGTTGGCTTCACCAAATCAACTCAAACAACATGATCTTGATGTAATATGATAGGCACATTTAACCAAATATATTTAACTCATAACTAACCATGAATATATTCACGCATATCCTGAAGATAGGTGCAACTCAAGAAACACGTCAAATACATTGACTCTGTATAGATACACTTCCAGAACTGTAACTGCCAATAACAGAATTACAAAACTTGACTGAAACATCATATCTGGATCTGTGTGTATGAACATAAAATAATAAACATGTCAACAACATGTATCTAACCATGCAAGTCTTCATGTCAGCATTCTGATAAGTACATACAGAATTACTACTGTGTATTATATGTTGTCATCAATGACAAACATACAATCAATCAACTAAATAGAATCAAATCTCCAAAAATCTCCCCCTTTGACATTGATGGCAACATATGATATCAAAAACATCTTTTGTTCATTGTGTCCTCTTTCTTTTACAATCTTCTCAATATCCTCATCAAATATTTCTCTATACTACTACAGTTCCTCTAACTGTGTTTTTGTTCCATGTATATACTCCCCCAAAATATATGCTCCCCCTTAGTACATACTCCCCCTTTAACATCAATGGCAAAGGGTGCCATAGATCTTTAGGCATAGGTACTACCCCAGAAGTAGAGTAGTCAACCATTCATCAGTCACTTAATGACTGATGTTCTTGCTGCTTTTTCTAAATAGACTCAGGAGAGGGAATTACTCCCAAATTTTCCCTGATATACTCAAAAGTATCCTTTGATAAGGGCTTTGTGAAAATATCTGCCAACTATTCTTTGGTGCTTACATAGTCCAATTTCACTTCTTTGTCTACAACCTTTTCTCTTAAAAAATGGTACTTGATCTCTATGTGTTTTTTCTTTGAGTGCATCATAGGGTTCTTAGAAATGTTGATAGTGCTAGTATTATCATAGTGAATAAAAATAGGATAATCAACCTGAATACCAAATTCTTTAACCATCTTCTTGATCCAAACCATGGTTGAACAATTCAGTGCTGCTATAACATATGCAACTTCTACTGTTGACTGGGAAATACAGTTATGCTTCTTGCCTATCCAAGAAACCAACCTGTCTCCAAGAAATAATGCTCCTCCTGAAGTGCTTTTCCTATCATCAATACATCCTGCCCAATCTACATTTGTATACACATGAAGTTTTACATTCTCTGATTTAGGATACCTTAAACCATAGTCTATAGTTCCCTTGAGATATCTGAATATCCTCTTGATTTCCATTAGGTGATTCTACTTGGGTTCAATTTAAAATCTTCCAACAATGCCAACTGCATTAGATATGTCAGGTCTAGATTGAGTTAGATAAATGAGTTTACCAATCATAGTTTTATACAATGTCTTATCAACTGCTGTGGAATCATCATCTTTTGAAATCTTGCTTCATGTTATCATTGGAATGCATACTGGCTTATAGTCTTCCATATGGAAGGTCTTCAGTATTTCTTTCACATATTTTGATTGATTAATGAATATACCTTTATCTATTTTCTTTACATGTAGTCCCAAAAAGTATTTTATAGGACCAATCATGCTCATTTCAAATTCATTCTGAATTTCTTTTGCAAATGTTGTACTGAGCTTGTCATTACCTCCAAAGATAATATCATCAACAAATATGGCAACTAATAATAATCCATCAGGTGTCTCTCTTGTGAATAGGTTATAATCTGCTGCTCCTTTCTTGAATCCAATCTTGGTAAGATAACCATCAAGTCTCTCAT